>LPNX011171809.1:650178-689456 GCA_001517045.1 Pseudotsuga menziesii
AAATTTTTTGTGGAGAGTTCTATTTTCAATATTTAAAAGCTTTCACTGCTTGTAGTTGCATCCCACTACTCAAAAATGGCTCCATTTCGTTTTGTACCAGGGACTTCAGGGAGTGTCATTAATGTTTGAAGGCAAAGTTTTTTGTGGAGAGTTCTATTTTCAGGTTTTCATGAGTTGTTGGAGGATTCAACAAAGTATAATGAATATATTTTGCAGTCTTTGATAATTTAGTGATTCCTCGACTAAATACAATTCAGTTATGTAATGATCATGTTCATTTAAAAAAGGGGTCCACGGCCTCTATTTATAATTTTTTTGACAGAGGCACCTCAGTCGAGGTATGTACCTCGACCGAGGTTTGTACCTTGACCGAGTTAATACCTCGGTCGAGGTATTTATTAACCCTCGATCGAGGTTTCAATACCACGACCGAGGGTTAATAAATACCTCGACCGAGGGCTGAAAAAGACCTCGGTCGAGGGCTTGATAAAACCTCGGTCGAGGTATTAATAGCTCGGTCGAGGGTTTAACAAGCCCTCGACCGAGGTGCGTTTTTTTGTTTTTGCCCAAATGTGCTTGCCAAAAAGTGTTACCCAGGTCCGCGGATTCACCCATAAAGGTTACAAAATGTTTAGTATATCAAACCTCCATTTGATTATAGGGTTTTTATTTCTATTAAATGGAGAAACCGTAAAGTAGTGTATTCAAAATTATAAATCCATACAAGGTTGTTTTACTGTTCAATAATTGTTGGTAGAGATTCGGTCATGAGGCCTCTCTTGATATTATTTCAGTTTATGAATTTTTAAGGGTCGTGAGGCTAGTTTCTAATAGTGTGTAAATTAAGTTATTCTTTTAGGATTTCGTTATATTATTGATACACTGTGGAAACGACCGTGAGGTGTTTACGCATACTATTTTAATGAAGAGGCTTGTAAGGCCTATGTTAATGAAACTACGGTTAAAAATACTTCTGATAATAATTTTGGTGAGATCCCAAGAGGGCTTTTACCTAGAGTATTTAACTTTGTTGTTGTATTGTTAATCCGCTGTGAGATTGTAGGTAACTTCCACAAATACCGTCCATTACAGTGTCTAGGATGTGAAGCCTTTCATCATTAAAACAAATAGAACCTTTGTTTAGAATATTTAAACTCTATTTAGTTAATAATATTGTTTTTTGGAATTAAATAATATTAAGCCCTAAGGCTGTCTATAACTTCCCTCTGCAATCGAAATACTGCAAAAACAAAACCGGCCTGACCTGAAGCTTGTAACCAGTGCTACGGTCTGTCGATATTCTCGACTTGGTGTTACTAAACAATTTAATCATTAAGAGACTAGGCTTAAGATTCCCTTATGTGAAACTATCTTAGTTATTGCTGTTCTTTTTAAACCCTGGTTATTCTAAATGAATTCTAGAGTTTGTTTAAGGGGATAAGACTTGATCCTAGAAATATTATCATAACGGAACAGATGTTAAGGAGGAGACTTATATATGAACATTAGAATTATTGTAAGTTACAGGTTAAGCTTAAATCTATATAAATTGTATTTGAGATTAAAACCCTAATTAGTTACAGTACTGTAAAAGAATTATATTCTTAAGTATAATCACAAACTAGTTCATACAGAACATTAACTAGGTTATGAAATATTTGTACAGAAACTACTAAACCAATGGATTTGTAAATTGAATACGAATAAATATAGTTCCTAAGAGTTTTCTAGATAAAGAGATTATAAAATATCCTAATTACAATTCCTAAGCATATTTCAAAATGATAGTACATATGCATAAATTAAAGAATAATTGAACTTGTAATAGAATACAGAAAGTGGACAAACACCCACAGTAGACTGTTCCACCCAACCTTCTCCTAAATCAACCAAAGTTACGTACTTAGGACCCCCGAGCCTGTTCATTGAACCACTAGGACGAAGATCTCTGCCACACATCAGACTTCTACAACTTATCACTCAGTAGCAGACTTAACTCAGGAAATCACTTTAGCTATCCCCTCATCAAATTTGTTGTGTGCTTGAATTTTCAGTTTGCAGCAGTCACAAGGTTCATTCTCTCAAAAATAAGAATGAGTAGTGAGCCTCCTGCTCAAGTTGATGGTTTATATAAGTTTTCCTAGGTCTTTGGGTCAGTTTTGGAATTAAATAAGTCACTAGCTCAATTCCCCTTCTTGGGGGACATGACCACATTTTTAGGGATTATGCTCCTACAACAGCTAGAAAGTGAAATTCTAGTGCTGCCACTTTCCAACCAGCCTTCTACAATTGCTCCTTCCTCCTAGTGGGACAGTGAACACTCATTTAATAGTCTCCCCTATATAGGTTTCTCCTTTTATTAATAATTAAAATAAATAATTCTTCAATTACAGTCATCCTTAACCCACTTGTTGATAAACTTTACAATAAAAATTAGCATAATGTTTTTACTGGAATAAATAATAAATATTTAATTTTCATTTATGGGTATCTTACAAATACCATCCAAAAGGCTCATTCACTATCAAGGAAGCCTATGACTTATGGGCGGGATATGATAACCAACCAGTGGATAAGAAATGGAAGAAGTTATAGAAGATAAAACTATGGCCCAAAAATTATATTTTTTAGCTCGCTTGTTATAAAAAATTGCATACTAACAAGAGAAAAACTCAAAAAGAGAGGAATGCATGGGCCTTACTAGTTTTGCCTATGTGATAAGGATGAGGAAACGATGAACCACCTCCTGGATGAGTGCTCGTTCGCCTCCAATTTATGGGATTGAGGGGCCATGGATTTCAAAAGATCCGATCGAGTCAGACACTACCCATACTAGACACTCTCTGAATGGCTGAACAACCCTTTCCAGAACCCGATCATTAACCATCTTTGGGAGAATTTTTTGCATTTCATTTTCTGGGAGATTTGGAGGGAACGTAACTCCAGGATTTTTGAAGGAAAATCCAAGAATGTAGAGGGGGTATGGAGTACCATAAAGAGAAAGATGATAGAAATAATGAGAATGAAAGACTAGAATAATTCTGACTCAGAAGCAACGGACTCAGAGCCTACAATCATGAAGGCCCGCGGAATCGCAAGACCTCTGTAGTGTTTTAGCAGACTAAATTGAATGACCAGGACTATTGTAAGCACAGATACTTGGATCCCTCCCCCCTTCGGGTCTTTCAAGCTCAATTTTGATGGAGCCTCAAAAGGAAATCTAGGCTCTGCGGGATATGGGTGCATTGTCAGAAACCATACAGGTAGAATGCAAGGTTTCAAGTTCGGTTTCATAGGAAAACAAACCAACAATGTGATAGAGGTTGAAGGCCTTTTGCAGGGTATCCAAATGGCCAAGTAGTATAGCTGGACCCCACTAATTGTGGCAGGGGACTCCTAGGTGGTAATACAGATGGCAACAAAGATCCTCCATGGCACCCCAAGTGCAAAGGTGGAAAACTCATGGAGACTAGAAGTAATAATGGAGCGGTTGGAGGAAACCTTCGACCCTTGGATGGCCATCACCTTTAACCATGTCAGAAACCTTAGGACCGAAACCCAAAGAACAATTAAAGTGAAGTACTGGTTGGAGTTGACGGACATGACAGCCAGGGATAGATGTATCGACCTCATGAATCAAGACTTGGTGTGAATTCATAGAAAGGAGGGGGAAGGAAAATGGGAGGGCCCGAAACCTTCCACGTAATGGGATATTTTCTCAGCCAGCTAGCAGAAATCTCATGCGAAGGGAAGTCTGGCATAAATTCGTGTATCATCCCGGTCAATACATAGTCTTTTCAAATCAATTGGAAAACGAGCACTGGTGAATGAGGGAAATGGCGGATCTAGGCGAGCACATGGGAACTATACACGCAGTAACATGGAGCATGAATTGGGCATCATAAGATGGATAATTCTAATCATGGCTCATAATGGTAAGTTGTTCTTTATAGGTAGGAAACATGGCGAAAAAAGATGTAAGAGAAAAACCCAATTGTGCATGCACTTAGTTGGTGTTGTAAGCAAAGGAGTGTTGGTGATTTGGTAATGGATGTGAACCAAAGGAAGAACGCAGAGGATAACATGGAAGTAAGAAGAGGATGGAGAAAGCAGGAGATGGGTTCGGAGGAAGAGAATTATCGTATGACCTAAGCTCTAAAGAAAGCCTTATGGGAAGCATGAATGTTTGAACTTGACCTTCCCACAAACATCATAGAAAAATATTAATGAGATTGAGCTGAATTTGTGGGTGGAGCTGGAGAGGGAAACCCTGCATGAGGAATGCCGCAAAACCAAATACTGGATCCTAGACCCTGGAAACAATGTAGGAATACTTAGTCTCTATGATAAAACCATTGCACTTTTCTGGTTAATGAAAAATATGATGGCGCGAACAATAAGGGAGAAGCAGGAGATGGGCGATGATGAGGAGCAACCAAGAAAATGGAAGATACAGATGAAGGAGGAGTCAAAGTTGTTGAACCAGAAGATGGATTCCATCATGCAGGGGATTAGCATGCAAGTTCCTTCGGCAACCCAACAAAATCCAACGGGTATCATCCTTCATGGGCTCACTATTGACCTTCCTTATATTCTGTTGTAGGAGTTATGTGTGTTTGTTATGTCTAGATTTACAAGGTCTCTATATTTTTATTTGATGAATCGTATATTTTGTTAACAATGACTTTGCAAAGTACCATAAAATTCTACCCTCTTCTACAATGTATCCTAAATAAGAAAAAGGTAGAGAGAGATAAGCAAAAATGAGAGAGAAAAAAAGAATATTACAGTATTTTTGCAATAATTGTTTATCCCAAAGTCATATTGGGGCAATATTAGTACCGTTGAAAAGGTCTCTCTAAGGGCTACAACTTTTTTGTTTTGAGCTTTGCGAGATTCCTCACGGTTTGGCCGAGGAGTGCATTGTTATAAATATGGGCATGAGGAATTTCGAAAAGCATCTTTTCAAATATGCTTTATGAAAAGCATATTCTCAAAGATGCTTTAAAAGATGCTTTTCATAAATCATCTTTGAAAATATGCTTTTTGAAATTTCCCATGCCCATATTTACAAAAATGGAACCCCCATCCAAACCATGAGGAATATTGTGAATCTCAAAACACAAACATTATAGCCCTCAATGAGACCTTTCCAACAGTAGCAAGAGCGCCTCAATCCAGCTTCAGGATCAAAAGTTGTCTAAAAAATACCATAATATTCTCTTTTTCTTTCTCATTTTTGTCTATATCTCTCTACCTTTTTCTTATTTAGGATACATTTTGGGCTTGGTAACTCTTTATGACGTGTGTTAAATGTATGAGGATGATGTATGGTTTAACTAGCAAGGCATGGATTCTTTATGAAGTTTGTCAAATTTATATTATGCCGATATTATGTTCTGAAACGGTCCGTCTTTGGAGTATTTTGGCCAGTGATCTGGGCAACGTTGTTATCAATGGGGAAATGGCCTGTTTGTCATGATGTAATCTGCTCTTTTCTATATAAATAAAAATATCTTACTTACAAAAAAAAGCTTCAATATTTTTAAAGGAAACTCTTAGATATGGCTCCATAGACAAAACTAGTTGGCAGTTGTGTGTAGGCCTGGTTTGTTTAGGGTAGGTCTACATCAAAAATTTTGTACATTATCGTTTTATGTTAATAGAAGGTTTTTCTCTTGGTTAAAAAGAAAAATCGTTCTTAACACCTCATTTAGTGATAAATCTATAATTTTAAAAAAAATTATATGAGCACATCTTCACATTATATAGTAGTGAACCGCTTTTTTTTGTTAGAAAGCAATTCTTTTTATTATATTTTGAAACTAACATATGAATATTTGAACCACATATCATGCACCTTTGTGCTCCCAAAAATTTTGTTTCTTGTCTTTATCTAGAATGGAAAACTATAGATACATTAGATACATTTTGGAAGAGAAAACATCCATGGAGTGTAAACATTTTTAAGATACATATTTTCTCTCAGCACCTTGATTTCTCAAGAGAAAAACGTTCATATAAGTTTTAGAAAAAAATAAATTAAAAATATGGTATGAAATAAAAAAATGGAGAAAACTATATGTCATTGGATGGAGGATCCAATTGCAAATATGTATGGATCAAGTTTTCCACCTTTCATGGAATAGATGAATGAATTTCACTATTGGAAATTGCAGTTCCATGAAAACCTGCAAAAGTGGAGAAGGATTCTTGAATTTGAATCCCTTGATTGAGAAATAGACCTAGATTGAGGGTTTTTAAATAACTCAATCAAGAACTTTAAAAGTTTTGATTGGGGTATTTTTCACATATATCATTGATTTTTATTTAAAAGGATTGTTTGAGGTTTTTAGCCCTTGATTGAGGTTTAGAACGCCAATTCAAGGATTAAATCCTCCATTTAGGTAGAGCCTTGATCTAGGGTTCACACAACCTTTTTCATGTGTACAACTTGTCAAAAGTTGGGACTGAGATTCATGGATTCACCATAGGACATGATAGGTGGAGGAAACACCAATTGCACCCCCTCCCACTTATGAATTTCTTATCTTCCTTTACGACTCACTAATATGTATTACACACTCATATATTTCCTAGGAATGTTGTTTCTACTCAAAAACTTAAGTCATGTTAGAGCCTTATCACTTCTTGGTTCCATGACACCATGTGGAATCACGATCAGGGGGAGCAAGGGTGCTATAGTTCCCCTTCTTTTAAAGATGTTCCATTGTTATCCATTATATTTTCCTCCTTGTTTAGTTGCCTCTTCACATGGAAGGAGGAGTTTTAAGTAAAATTCTTAGTCAAGGAGATAGCCCTATGAATTATTGTAGGAAATTGTTGGTTCATTAATCACATTACCTTTCAAAAAGGATCGAATGATAATGTTGAAACCTCAATAATGGTTGCATCTTATATGCCTTAATCCAAGAGCATGATAATGTTGAAACCTCAATAATGGTTGTATCTTATATGCCTTAATCCAAGAGCACCTTAATCACTTAAAGAGTTGCAAGGGAGTTTGTTTCAGTGTCGGGTGCAATGCTTAAACCCTGAGTTATATGGAGGACGTTTTTCCTTGAAGATCAAATAAACTTCCGAAAAACCTATCACCCCACTCCATTTAATTACAATAGCTAAAGAGATTTATATTAAATTAAATTAAATTAAATAATATTACACTTGATAGCCATGAATTGGTGACACTTTATAGTAAAATATGGTGATCAAAACTTGATATTTTAAGCATTTTTTGAAATATGCATTGGATTTTATTGATTTTTTAATTATTTTGTTAGGAGACAAATAAGATGAATTAGACTAATATCCAACCAACTTATATTTGAAATATGGTGGAAATGAATGTACACGTTGTTATGTTTTTAATTATAATAATGAATTAATGCTTAAGATGTTTTTATGCTCTTATTTTTTAATAAAGAAATATAATTTTTTACAATTACTTTATACTTTTAGTCATTTATGAGTCAACCTGATAATATTGAAAAACTAATTTTAATTAGGGAAATTATGATTTATAAAATATTTGTAATATTTCAATTTTTTTCATATTAATAATTTTGTAATCAATCCTCTTCTTAAATTTTACAAATCCATAAAATTTAATATTGAGAAATTGAATCCTCTTCTTAAATTTTACAAGGATATAAAATTGATTTTCTTTTAAAATTGAGAATATATTTTGTGATTATTATTTATATGAAAAGCCATAATAAAAAATTAAATTGTATTCAGTAATACTTCCAAAAATTTAACTTTTCCTATATAATACTTCCAAAAGATATAATTATTTAAATAAAATATATCACTTTAAATTATTGTTTAAATATAATTTAATTTTCAATAATAATTTATAATACTTCCCAAAGATATCATTAATTAAATAAAAAATATCATTTTAAATGATTGTTTAAATAAAAATTAATTTTCAACAATAATTCACATAAATATTTGTTAATTAAATTTCAAAAAAAAAAAAATAACACTAATAATTATATTTCAATAAATATTTTTTTAATGAAATTATTTTTTATAATTATAAAAAAAAATTAATATCTAACTCTATAATTAATTAATTAACAATATCCACTTTTATTAAAAGATAATTATATTTCAATAAATATTTTTTTTATTAAAATATTTTTTATTATTATACAAATAATAATTAATATCTAACTCTATAATTAATTAATTAACAATATCCACTTCTATTGAAAGAAAATTGACATTTACAGGTTTCTTAAGTGTAAAAAATAAATTTTTAAATTAAAATATTTTTTATTATAGAGAAATTTAATTAATATATAACTGTTCAATTAATTACTTTAATAAATTAACATTTATTATTTTCTTAAATATAAAAAAACAAAGACTTTGTGATTGAATACACTCCTACAATCCCAATTAAAGGCTGGCTTTCTCAATTTATCTTCTAAAGTATTTTTAAGGTTATCATCTTCCCGAATTAAACCTTCCCACCAAGCAGCTTATGCTGCTATCGTCCTCAAATTAGGTAGCTAGCTTTGCTAATTCTTTTGGTACTCTCTTCAATGACAGGCATCCGTGTATTAATTAATTCGTTAGCTTTGCGAGTTTCTATGATAATATTTTATAAAGTTAAATTTCATTATTAAAATTATTTATTAATTTTATAATTTTAAATAATAAAATAAATATTGTTAATATTAAAATTAATATTTGTCATTATATATAATGAAACTGATTAAAAAATGAATGAGGATTGGCATTATTTTCTTTTATGTTGCCTTGCTCTATAAGACAGAGCTTTATCCATTTTTGTAGTTTAGGTAAACATAAGGACTTCATTTTTATTAAAATCTTAATAATTTTGATATTTTTATTTTTAATTGATTTAAATATAAGTTAATTGAGACTTTTTATTTACCTCAACCTTTTTGATTTGACTAGACAAAGAACAACGTTGTCATTATTAATAACCTTTGTTATAAAAAAAATCATTAATAAAATGTTTAAATACTTTGCAAGTAAATTACAACCTACATAAGAGGAAAGAAAAAAACCATGTCCAATTCTTTCGATACTCTGTAAAGTATCTTTATTTCACTTAAAACTAGTGATTCTAATTCACTTTTCCAAAATAAAAATTCAAAACTGAATTGAAAATCTTTCTAGAAACCATCATCCTCATAGAAACCCTCATCCCTTTAGTGGAACACATGTCAACCTTTCTTAACATCTCTTGCAGAGGGGACTTACATGTTGTCTCTCACGAACATATTGTGTTTGTTTTTTCTTTTGAAAACTTTACAATTCCTAATCAAAATGAAAACTCAAGTAGCCTTTCTAATCAAAATGAAGACTCGGCTTACTCTTCTAAGGGTGATGTTGGCAACCCATGGACCCAACTAGACTCACCTATGGATGCTCAAAATGGCATTAACTTAAGGTTATGGGACCCAACTAGACTCACCCATGGATGCTGGACATGGCCTTAACTTAAGGTTATTATATTAGTCATGTTATTATTATTATTTTTTTTCAATGTGGTTCACGCGCCGAGTTGACCGACGGGCTACATCCACGGAATAATTTCAAGAGGGCCCACCCGAAGGGGCCTCACTCTCGGCACACTTCATGCCTAACCCCAAGAGCGTCGAGGAGAATGGATCCCGCGACCTCACTTGCCGGGAGGCCTAACTACGGTTGCTCGACCGCTTGAGCTAACTCTTGGGGCTATATTAGTCATGTTATATTATTAGAATATAATTATTTAAATTTGTTGGTTGATATATATTACTAATGTTTTATATTCTCGGAAGGAAAATAAAAAAGCACGGTTTATTTTATATTAATTAATCACATTTTACATAGACCTTTCTAAAGCCTTATCCAACAAAAGAGAAAAAGAAATTCTTACATAGGTCATATAACAATCCTCCTACGAAAAAAAAACCCTAATGTTCAAGTGTCGGTAAAATGATAGAAAAGAAACATGACAAAAGATATATGTCAAACCAACTATTTATAAGTTCCACCAAAGGTAGGAAACATCAAATTATCTTGGAAAAGGACCGGTGTCCAAGTCAACTAAATGATCCCATTTGTGTCAAGTACACTCTTTTATCTCTAAACCCCTCTTAGACATATGATCTACCACAATGTTCCTGTCCCTATAGATATGGACAAAGGAGATTTCATAAAAAAAAGGGCAACCAAATTGCAAATTTCTACATAAATGGGAAACAAGAAAATATTTTTGGGGGGTCTCTTTTTGCTCAACTAGTCAATGGAAACTTTTTATTCCCCAAAAACTTGAAGCTTTTGCACATTCCACAGAACTGCCAGAGTTAAGGTTAATTTCACTACCATTAGCACCACACGTTTGTACTAGAATCATAGTGCAAATTGTATTCATTGGTTGCCATTGAGGTATAAGATTCCACATACTCCCCCCCTAGTTGGGTTCCCTTGTGAAGCCCCATCAAAATAACACCAGCATCATGGTTTATCAATAACGTCATTGTAGATCCTTGTAACTTTCTATTTCATCCCAATATGAGGAAAGAATCCAAGGATGGCAATGCCTTTTGTTGATGTTTGAGATCGAGGGATGTATAAATCCTGAAAAACAACATTGTTCTTGGAGATCCACACCCCCCAAAGGATTATAATTGGAAGGGATTTATATGCTTTATATGCCTTGTTATTATTCCATGATTCAAATGCACAGGCAAGATCCTATCCATCCCAAACAAATTGAATCCCATAAAACTGAGAAGCGAAGGTCCACATTCTCTTTATGTAATCACAAAAAAGGAAAAGATCCTCAATATATTCACCCCGTGAGTTTGAAGAGGATGCATCTGTGAAGTCCAACCCAAAAATTAGTGAGCATAGAGTCCCACACAAGGAACTTTTTTATAAATCCATCCATGTGATTAACTTTAACTTAAGGGAGTAATTGTAGCTTCACATAGTTGAGTGCCACCATTTGTCCTCGAGGAAATCCACCTCTTCTCTTATCACTTGATATCCAATACTAGGAGTGTAGTTGCCTCCATTAGAGTTTCTTGCCCAAATCAGCTTACCTGCTCTATTTCCCAATCTTACGTGACTTCTATGAAGTTGTTGTATAAAATTGTTCCAAACAACTCGATTTTCCTCTAAACAAATCCCTATATCATTTGTTGTTTTTCATGCCTATTGAAAACTATAGAACGAATCAGATTTGCAATCCGGTGAAGGAATATAATCCCTTGATCCTGTAAGTTTCCAACAAGATGAATTAGAAATCTGTGTTCCCTTGACTACCCACCCAAGGGTCCATGTACCAATTTGTAGCTTCCTATCATTTCCAACTTTCCATTGTATCTAGTCACCAACCACTTCAAACACATAGATCATGGCTTTCCAAGAAAGAGACACATTTCTATGGCATTTATCCCTAGATCTTAACTATTCTTTAATGGTTAAAGGAACAACGTATTTATGTATAACTATAGCAACTCACAATGGCTTCACCTTTTAGAATCTACCAGGCTCCTTTTTCCGCAAGGGCTTTTTCAAAACTAGGGAGGTGCTTTAGGCCCCATCAATCCTTCTCCTTAGGCCTCACCAAATTTTTCCATGTTATTCAATGGTGGATATTCCCTTCATTGCAATCCTTCCATAAGAAGTTGAAACTAATTTTCCTGATTTTGTCCAAGACACCTGAGGGTACAAAAGCAAGGGATACAAAGTAAACTAAGAGGGACTCAATGAAATTTTTTAGCATGATGATCCTGTTAACACTTCGTTTTTAACAGTTGATTCGAGGGCTTGACAGAGGTTCAATAAGGGTCCCAGCTCCTCGAATCTCATGTGACCATCATTCAACGAGGAAAGCGGCAGGTGTATTGTAGCATTGGGCATGATCCATATTCAAGGGTTGCGATTGATCGGAGGTGGATCAACGGTTCTGAACCGCTTCCCGTGAGCAAACATACGCGATCATAACTTCTATCCTGAATTGCGAAACGTGTTAAAGACCGACGACTTTCAATGGTCAATATGAAGTCCGGGGCAGATCTACGGCCTACAATAATTTCTCAATCCATACTGGTGCGGATAAAACTGCAATCTCAAATCACGAAAAGGTGTAAAGGTTGGAAAGATCAACAGTCGCGATGAAGAAGGAGATAGATCTACGGCTACGGTTCATTTCTCAAGGCAAACTAGCACGAACGAATATCTAAGTTTCCCATTGCGAAAAAGGTTGGGGACCACTCAATTGATGACTGCATGATGGATCGATCCCCATCGACGGTGAAGAACGTGTCGCTGACTAGAGCTGCCTGCAGTGTTCAGAAAAGAAAAGTCGACGGCAGGATGAACGGAATGTGGACGGCGGATACGAAAGATTCCTTTGATCGGACAGCTAAGAAAGACTCTCGAGGTGCAGATCTCCCATCCAATGTGGAAATGACAATGGAGGGGGCGTTCACACGTGTAATCTGCCCCATTGCAGATTGGTTGAATCCTCCGATGCCATTCAGGATACGCCTAAAGTGGAAGTCTTGTCCAGTGGCACTAATTTCCTCGGTTCGCAAGTGTGGCACGTGGTCTATTTCGAAGAACGTCGTGAGAAAGGTAAAGGTCTGATTCACTAAGGCGATAGACCTAGCACTTACACAAGGCCGAGGGAGGAGATTAACTAGAACAACCCGACGCCGCCATCAAAGTAATTGAAAGGCAGGGAATAGTCAAATCTGCAGCCCCTGGAACCAGCCTGGAAGCAACACGATAATGGTCTCGGCCATACCGGATAACATGATTGAGCATCAGGAAAGAAGATCCTCTCCCCTGGCGTCATGCATGCCTCCATTGCAGCTGCTTTAAAGGCATAGCCCTTCCTGGGCTGTCCTGCTCGCACTATATAACACCCTCTTCCGAAGATCTTTGAGACATGGAATTGTGTAGATGATAAGAGATATAGGGGTGAATTCCGAGAGGCATTGAAGTTCTTCTTAGAAAACCATGGTTGTTTGGTTCGAGAAGTTGGTTCGGTATAGAGTACTCTTGGTGGGAAAACATGAATCTGTGTTCTGGTTATCCTCACCATAAATTTGCCAACCACCGGGGCACAGATGTTAATCACCAAGGGAGGTTCACCCGCTTCTACACCACCCAGTCTCCGGATGTGCGGTGCATGGGTTTTGACAGCCCGGCGGCATCCCTCCAACACTCCCAACTGCAGTCACGACCTCCGAAGTCCCAATTCATAGGAGTGGTAGTACTATTGGAGTGAATGCTCGTACTGGGATCAGATGGGTCCAGAGCCTTCAACGTCGTTCCTGGGATCTCCAACAGGCTGCTTGGTTGTGGACGAGGAGAAGGTCAAATGCAAACCTGGCTACATGGCTTGTGGAAAGATCCTGCTCATATGAGGAAGAAGATAGTACAAGGATGATAAGCTTCTTATGTCGCTTATCATCACCAAACGTTTGGCCACCCTTTCTCTGGCCTCCTCCTATAATAGTGTTACCTGTCAGAGGAGGAAGTCTGGAGAACAGTAGAGAAAGGGATTTGGACCTTCTTGTTAGCCTTTGATTGGCATCCTCTAGCTGGATAAGGAGACCCAAAATGGGTCCCTAGCAGCCTGTGTGAGCAATAGATCGTCAGTGTGCCGCATGGGAATCATTTGCACGAAGCAGAATGGTGGGAGGCTTTGTGCTGTCATCCTGCATTATAACGCGATGCATCTCCATGATGTTTGTTTGTATTTGTAAAATGTGGCGATAGTCCACTCTTTACAATGTTAGCACCTGATGGCGACTTGTAATAGCTTTTTATTCGGTAGTCTTGGCATTAGGATTGTATAAAAACGCTCCCGATAGAGGGAGAAAGGAGTTAGTGAATTGGATTGGGAAACAATCCCGGGTTGAGGCTCCCATTTGTAAACCTTGATACCTATGTATGAATAAATTGCAGTGGAAGACTGTCATTCATAGTAGAGATTCATGTGTTGTTGTTTTTCCCAATACGTGCTTTCTTTACATGTAAAATGTGTTTTCCTATTTCCACTCCATTTTGTTTATTGCTTTTCATGTCTGCAACATAGGGTATAGTGGTTCAGAATTCATACTTGGTATGCTCCGACTGCTGTTCCAAGCATTAACAATGGTTCTTCTAAAGTTACATGGAATTCATCTCGCCAATGCTCCATGTGATGGACTATTCCTCCTTGTCCTCTAAAACGCCCGCTAAAAACTCCTGATTGGGAAATCAGCAGCTATCTTGCCTCCGTTTTCAATCTTTCGTCACTCTTTCCATTTGTAATCATTTCTTGCATAGGTTTCGACTCCATTTGCCCATGGTCCCTTACCCCTGATAATCCCACCATGCACCTAAATCAACATACTTTACCCCATTCAAGATCCTAGCCCCCTGATTATGCTGATTGAAAATCCTATGCGGAGTAGACTCTGGTGACACAGAACATTGAAAACCTTATGTGGAGGTACTCCAGTGACCAACGAGAGATCCCTCTCTGACTACGCAGGGCTAGAGGTGCAGCCTAAAGTGGTTCTGTTGTTTCTTGGGAGCGGCCTCCCCCCTGCTCAACCTTGGGGGCCCAAAATCCCGGTGCTAACAAAATGGCGTCGTTGCCGAGGACCGAACTTAAAGATCCTCCCTGGGAAGAACAACAAAGATTTAGATTTGGTTGTTGATGGTGAACAATTGGTCAGACACCAAGAAGGTTGAGCACTTTTCACCTGGTGACTCCACTCTTGAAGGATTTAGATTTTAGCGACTCCGCTAGTGAAGTGATCCAAAAAATCTAATTACTGAGGAAGGCTGGTCGATCCCGCCTGGAAAATGGACCCCTCATAAAGCTCAGAAATGCATGGCGGAAGGTCCCAGCACTCGAGTCCGCGTTTCTTCCAGGATGCCTTATCCTACCTTGTAAGTTTGCTCTTATCTTTTTTTCATATTTATCAAAACAACCTTCTATGGCCTAGCTCATCCTGAGCAGAGCCATGAATATGTTCCTGTTTATCCTTCTTTACGAACCGAAAGCATTGCGTCATGTTGTACCTCTGATTTCGGCCTAGATCTTCATCCGGGGGCGCTCGATGTCATAGGACACCCCTGTGAGATTCAGGAAGCCTCGGACGATAGTTTAACTATTGTACCTAATCTTGTCTCCCCCATTTCTCCAAGCCGATATAACCCACTGCAATTACCTCCTATCCTCCATGATTTTCTAGCAAAATATTACAAATACCTCCCCAAGTTCGACGGAGAATCTGAAAACTTGACTGCTGAGAAACATGTACAAGCCTTTGAGCATTTCTCTGATCCGTTCGAGATAGAACATGACAACGTCTGCATGCGCACATTCGCTCTATCCTTGCAAGGGGATGCCAAAGTCTGGTTTAAACACTTGCAACCTAAGTCCATCAACACTTGGGAAGAGCTTTCTTGCACATTCTTGAGGTTTTGGGGAAGGAGCCGGCCATTGGAGCAAATACTTTCAGAGTTTTATTCTTCGAGGAGACATGAAGGTGAGGCCATATCCAGTTTTACTAGAATATTCGCAAGCTTTTATTATAACATGCCTAAGGAAGATCAACCTCTTGATAATGCTGCTAAGATCTATTATGCAGCTGCATTTCCTCCTGACCTGTCCTTGCTTCTTTTGGAGATAAAATCAACCACCCTGCAGCAGATGTTCATTGATTGTTTGGAGGTTGAGGAAAACCTTAATATGTCTAAGAAGTTGTCAGATCAGGATAGTGGTGGTGAAATAATGGATGCATACAAATTGGTTGGGCCCTACAAGCAGAAGAAGGAAGCCTACAGCCCGTAAAAGATCTCTCATGATATGCAGAAAGATGATCGGCCTGAGGCTGAAATAAACGGTCCTGCAGGACTATTCTTTGAAGATGGAAAACTGCCCCACTCCTGGTCAACTAAGGATGATTTTGAGAAGGAGCTTGGTGTGCCTGTGGATGACGAATATGAAGAAGAGGACCTGCATAATGTACCTGACGAGCCAGCTATTGAAACGACACCTTCTGATGAAAGAAGTCAAAGTGCAATGCAAAATCAGGAGGTCGGAGTGAGAAAAGATGATGAGGGCACTGGAGGTGATAGCTTACCCTTATGCTATGCCTCTTTTGAATTGATACGGCATATAATCAAGGCCTCTAAGCAAAATCAGAAATAAACAGAGGTGGTGCAGGACGAAAACTTGTACAAAAATGAAGACGGATGCAGCAGTTTACAGATAAACACTTTTTCTGATACTCCACTTTCAGGAACGCCACCTCACCCGGAAGAAGTATGCCTACTCAGTTCCAATGGAGAAGCTGAGGACCTCCCTCTCGAAGCACATCAAACCTTCGCTGCAGAAATTTCGGATGAAGAGAGGGATATTCCGTTAGAGAAATATTCTGAGGGTCCTTGTCTGCAATCTTCCAAATGTCAGCCTGACGACTCCCTAGAAGCGGGAAGCTCCGGACAACTTGCTCATGAGCAGGCGACAGTATGAGTTGGAGGTTGCTATGATTTCTACGACCCCGTGGCCATATACATGGAGGGTCTGGGTGAAGGCAATGATTGGTCATATCTCTGCCTTGAAGATCAGTTTGCTTATCATCTCCTTCTCCCATTATTTGTTTCATTTTTGTCCATCAAGCACCATGCAAGAACAAGAATATTAGGCAAGTTGCTTGATTGGCTTCACTGGAAGTCTGATTTCACTTAGTTGGACTTGTGTACAAAGTTAGGTAGAATAGGTAGGAGAAAATAAGCTCGTTTATTATCGAGCATTTCCTTCATTACCGTTTTTAGTTTGTTCCCATTTTTAGTTACCAGCACAGGTTTACAGTCGCCAGCATGATTTGCAAGAGTGGCCAGAACTCGTTGAAGCAGTGGCATGAAGCAGAATGGAGATGTCCAAGAAAGGTTGAAGGCGACCTAATGGTTTTGGCACTTGGCCTACAGGGGTTCTTTCCTACCTCGCTGGGAGGATAACATCCCTCGTGGAGCCAATTGTTAACACTATGTTTTTAACAGTTGATTCAAGGGCTTGACAGAGGTTCGGTAAGGGTCCCAGCCCCTTGAATCTCTTGTGACCATCATTCAATGAGGAAAGTGGCAAGTGTATTGTAGCATTGGGCATGATCCATATTCAAGGGCTGCGATTGATCGGAGGTGGATTAAGGGTTCTGAACCGCTTCGCACGAGCAAACATGTGCAATCAAAACTTCTGTTCTGAATTGCAAAACGTGTTAAAGACCGATGAATTTTAACGGTCTAGATGAAGTCTGGGGCATATCTACGGCCTACAATAATTTCGCAATCCATACTTGTGCGGATAAAACCACAATCTCAAATCGTGAAAAGGTGTAAAGGTTGCAAAGATCAACGGTCGTGATGAAGAAGGAGAAAGATCTACGGCTATGGTTCATTTCGCAAGGCAAACTAGCACAGACGAATATCTAAGTTTCCCATTGCGAAAAAGGGTGGGGCCCACTCTGATTGAAGGCTGCATGATGGATCGATCCCGATCGATGGTGAAGAATGTGTCGTAGACCAGAGCTGCCTGCGGTGTTCAGAAAAGAAAATTCAGCGGCAGGATGAACGGAACGTGGACGGCGGATACGGAAGATTCCTTTGATCGGACGGCTAAGAAAGACTCTCGAGGTGCAGATCTCCCATCCAGTGTGGAAATGACAGTGGAGGGGCATTCACACATGTAATATGCCCCATTACAGATTGGCCGATTCCTCTGACGCCATTCGGGATACGCCTAAGGTGGAAGTCTTGTCCAGTGGCACTAATTTCCTCGGTTCGCAAGTGTGGCACGTGGTCTATTTCGAAGAACGTCGTGAGAAAGGTAAAGGTCTAATTCGCTGAGGTGACAGACCTGGCACTTACACGAGGTCGAGGGAGGAGATGAACTAGAACAACCCAACGCCACCATCAAAGTAATTGAAAGGTAGGGAACAGTCAAATCCGTAGCCCCTGGAACCAGCCTGGCAGCAATGCGGTAATGGTCTCGGCCATACCGGATAACATGATTGAGCATTAGGAAAGAATATGCTCTCCCCTGGCGTCGCGCATGCTGCCATCGCAACTACTTTAAAGGCATAGCCCTTCCTGGGTCGTCCTGCTCGCACTATATAACACCCTCTTTCGAAGATCTTTGAGACATGGAATTGTGTAGATGATAAGAGATATAAGGGTGAATTCCAAGAGGCATTAAAGTTCTTCTTAGAAAACCATGGTCATGTGGTTCGAGAAGATGGTTCGGTATAGAGTACTCTTGGTGGGAAAACATGAATCTGTGTTCTGGTTATCCTCACCAGAAATTTGCCAACCATTGGGGCACAGATGTTAATCACCAAGGGAGGTTCACCCGCTTCTACACCACCCAGTCTCTGGATGTGCGGTGCATGGGTTTTGACAGCACGGTGACATCCCTCCAACACTCCCAACTGCAATCACGACCTCCGAAGTCCCAATTCACAGTAGTGGTAGTACTGTTGGAGTGAATGCTCGTAATGGGATTAGATGGGTCCGAAGTCTTCAATACCGTTCCTAGGATCTCCACCTGGCTGTTTGGTCGTGGACGAGGAGAAGGTCAAAGGCACACCTGGCTACATGGCTCGCGAAAAGATCCTCCTCATAGGAGGAAGAATATAGTACAAGGATGATAAGATTCTTAAGTCGCTTATCATCACCAAACGTTTGGCCACCCTTTCTCCAGCCTCCTCCTATAACAGTGTTACCTGTCGGAGGAGGAGGTCTGGAGAATGGTAGAGAAAGGGATTCGGGCCTTCTTATCAGCCTTTGATCGGCATCGTCCGGCTGGATAAGGAGACCCAAAATGGGTCCCTAGCAGCCTATGTGAGCAATAGACCGTCAGCATGCCGCATGGGAATCATTTGCACGAAGCAGAATGGTGGGAGGCTTTGCGCTGTCAGCCTGCATTATCACGTGATGCATCTCCATGATTTTTGTTTATATTTGTAAAACGTGGCGATAGTCCACTCTTTACAATGTTAGCGCCTGATGGCGACTTGTAACAACTTTTTATTCGGTATTCTTGGCATTAGGATTGTATAAAAACGCTCCCGATAGAGGGAGAAAGGAGTTAGTGAATTGGATTGGGAAACAATCCTGGGATGAGGCTCCCATTTGTAAAGCTTGATACCTGTGTATGAATAAATTGCATTGGAAGACTGTCATTCACAGCAGAGATTCCCGTGTTGTTGTTTTTCCCAATACGTGCTTTCTTTACTTGTAAAATGTGTTTTCCTATTTCCACTCCATTTTGTTTATTGCTTTTCATGTCTGCAACATAGGGTATAGTGGTTCATAATTCATACTTGTTATGCTCCGACTGCTATTCTAGGAATTAACAATGGTTCTTCTAAAGTTACATGGAATTCATCTCGCCAATGCTCCATGTGATGGACTGTTCCTCCTTGTCCTCTAAAACACCCTCTAAAATCTTTTGATTGGGAAATCAACAGCTATCTTGCCTCTGTTTGCAATCTTTCGTCATTCTTTCCATTTGTAATCATTTCTTGCGCAGGTTTCGACTCCCTTTGCCCATGGTCCCTTACCCCCAATAATCTCACCATGCACCTACCTCAACATACTTTGCCCCATTCAGGATCCTAGCCCCATGATTATGTTGATTGAAAATCCTATGTGGAGTAGACTCTGGTGACACACAAGATTGAAAACCTTATGTGGAGGTACTCCAGCGACCAACGAGAGATCCCTCTCTGACTGCACAGGGCCGGAAATGCATCCTAAAGTGGTTCTATTGTTTCCCGGGAGCGGCCTCCCCCCCGCTCGACCTTGGGGGCCCAAAATCCCGGTGCTAACAGATCCTACAACCTCTGGAGAGCCAATTATTACACCAAAGGTGAAACCTTTTCTCTATCTTTGTGACAAGCCATGCCCAATCCTTTATGTGGTAATCATTTGGTTTAAGAAAAAAAACCCAAGCACTCAAAACCATCCGAGATGTCAAATATGGGGAAGTCCAGTAAAGGGGTAATCAAATCAATTTGATCCTGATTTAAATTCATGAAGTGTTGACTCAAAAATTTGATTTTTTTTGCACCACCTAATACTATCCTACAAATGGTTGCAAGGCCTATATAAAACCTATATTTAATATTAATAGTTAGATGGGACCCATGAAAGATGATGGCATGTTCACTGGTGGATAATTGTTTCAAATTGCATGATAGATTCACATGTTCAGTACAAATTGATTGCTTGTCAAACTTATACTTATGTTCACACTCCAAATGGTTCCATCATATTAATAAAGATGACAAAGGGAAATGATATGGTGAGATACTAATAATTCAAATTTGATATATATGTATACATGTTGAAGACTCATATTAATGCTTGAGACTTGATAGAAGCATAATATGTTTTTGGCGCTAACATTTAAAATTAATGATCTTATATCATACATGAACCTTTTGTTTATTTAAGGTCATATGGTATGCTTCATGTATAATTGGAAAAAGATGGGTTCATGAGAATTTGTGTTGGAATAAGAAAAAGTGGTCTAGAAGTTGCAAATGTTTGAATTTATTTTGGGCCCTTTACGACACCATCCAATACATAGAATATTAGATGGTCATTTTATACATTGCAACTTGATGCTAAGCGTTACACCAAGTGGGAGATTGTTCTCATGAGTATTTTATTCAACCTAGCTACCAATGTGGTTCTATGTCACATTTGTTTACTCCATCATAACCTTTGTAAAGACCTAACACTATAAAAAATGGTTTAATTAATAGTTCAAACCCCATAAGCTGATTGATGGTGATAGGGTCTCATTGCAAACTTTGGAAACGGTGATAAAATGTTATATGTATTCGACGTGGTAACAATGAGGTTCACTCTTGGTTATGAAAATATGGTGGATATATGCTAATGTATATATTAATTCCTCGTATGCATGATTGGTAAAGGTTGATATGGCATCATGATCAAGAAATATGGAATGATTTGGGTCATTAATATAGTTGTCAATTTGATCAATGTGGTAAAAGGTTGGTTTTGTATTGACTGACATTGGTCAAACACTTAGCCTCAACATGATATTCTAGTTGGTTATTGAATTTTGGTTAGGAAATTATTGTGAACATGGATCAAGTACTAAACCTGGCATTAAATGCTCCAATACACAAGCTCTTAATGTAAAAAACGTATTGAATCTTCACTTGGGTTTGAGGTATGTTTGACCATTTCTTTGAAGTTTTTTTTATTGAGTGACATGGGTCAAACACTTAGCCTCAACATGTTATTCCTATTGGTTATTGAATTTTTTATGGGAAATTATTGTGAACATGGATCAAGTACAATAAACTTGGCATTAAATGATCTAATACACAAGCTCTTAATGCTACTATGTTATCCTTCTGTCATAAATTATTTTCTTATATCTCCATGTTATTCCTATTGGTTATTGAATTTTTTATGGGAAATTATTGTGAACATGGATCAAGTACAATAAACTTGGCATTAAATGATCTAATACACAAGCTCTTAATGCTACTATGTTATCCTTCTGTCATAAATTATTTTCTTATATCTCCTTTTCTTCTTTCCTCTCTAAACCTCTACCTGGCTTCTTCTTCTCTTCTCATTTAGCGTTTTATGGCTTCTATCTCTCTATATCTTCTATTGTCTTCTTTCTCTTCTATGTACTCTTTATTTCATCCCTCTTCATCCATTCTTCTCTTCTTACATATCTACTCTATTTTTCTATGTATTCCCTTCTTTATTTTTATTTTCTTAAACCTCCTCCGTCCTCTCTTCTTTTTGTGCCTCCTTTTTCTTCCTTGTTCTTATATCATTTTTAGTGAAGATTTAATAAGAATTTATGACCTCCCCATAGAGTTGGTCCATGAACCCATGGAAAACTAACTTCTAGAACCGTCTTAGTTATCTCATATACCTAATTATAATTCTAATATATTCAATCCCAACATAATATTCGTGTTCTCTGTTCAAGTTAATGATCCTCCTTAAACACAACAGATTCATGTCCAATGGTGCCATGAACACATGGATGAAAACCTTTAATACATGTTGTATATATCTCATACATCATCACTATAAAAAACTACTACATGATGGGAACACAACATAAAAAGCTTTGTAGTTGCAAGTGACCAAAGATTGAATTATGGCTCTTCATGACCACAGCACAAGATCTTTGCCATTCTCCATCACTCCATCAAATCTGGGTTGTCTGCAACCCTCTCCAATTCGGATTTAAAATAATATTATTCATAGAATTTCTCTTCATCAAGATCCACCCAAAGCTCCTATCAAGAATGATTGGAACAATTCATGGTTGATCCATGTGAAAGACTAGATCTAGACTTGTTAGGGCCCTGTGAAACAACTCATAGATGTATGTGATCCATCACATAGGATTAGCATAGATAATGATGTATTAATATATTTGGGTAGGATGGAACCTTTATATAATTCTAAGGCCCTTTACTACAAGCATCAGTGTCTTCGGGGCCGTTTTTTGTTCGAGTTAATTGATTGAGTATGCTCGATCAGAGCTTGAGTGAGCACTCCTAAAGACTCGATGTCTATCAAAAGAAGCATATCTAGTAGACCCATATCTAGCAATAGATTCACTAGCAGAGATAGATGTGGGTTATGTTGTCGATTCCAACATGAAAATATGGAAAAAGAAATTGGACTGAACCCTAAACCACCCCTTTTATCTCTGCACTGACCCCAATTCGATTGCTAGTTTATAAAGTTAGTGGATCGTGGCAAGTATTATTGTTATAGTTTAACCATTAGAGATAGAGCAGGGAGAGGAAGTCGTCGCAATAATAGAGCCATCCGTACTTTGCAATGAGCTATCGACATGGGTTTGTTTAGGTTGAAGTTTGGTGAAATGGAGGACTCGAATCACAATGATAAGCCATCGAGCAATGGGGATACTGAGGATGATTTTCCTAAAAACTGCAACCAGTCTTTCGAAGAGATTGGTAGCCCGCATACCGAAGAAAGGAAATAATGTTTTACCCATTTTTGAAATTTTAGCTTCTTACTGATTTGTGTTTGATCAAGCCCTTTGTCTTTATAGCTTTATTTTCTGAAACTCTAGAAGATCACTATTGTTTGCAGAGTTTGGGCTTTGTCCAATGTCTATTTTAGCTTTCAATTTCTGGGTAGTGCATACCTTCTGACCATATTTGCTTTTCAAATTTCTACACATCGTTACACTTTTTTTGTATGTTTTAAATTTTTGGGTCTCGTTAATTTTCATGTTTATGGTCTTTGAAGATTTTCATTTTTGTGCTCTGATCGATTAGTGCAAATGGTCAACTGCATTACATTCTCAACCCATTGCTTCAGGATTGCCCTTATGAGATTTGAACTTTGGGATTGGCTGGTCTGAAATGTAGGCATTTCTATTATGAAGGTCTCAAGCATTTTATGAAGATACCGCATTAAAGACTATCGATTTTCTGCAAGCTAGATTGCTTGCTGAACGAGCAACATCAAAAGCTGCAAAGGATATCGCTAAGAAAAATGTCAAAAGGGTAAGAAAACTTACACATTGCCTTTTCCTATCCATGATCACTGCAAATAATGCTTTCTTTCTGATACACTGGTAGAATTGCAAGCATTTAATCTGGTCTTACCCTGCAAAATGTCTTCACGAGACCACAATCTAGACAAAACCATGTTTCATGCTTTATGTCATTGTTTGATGGGAATTAGTAATTAGATAATAATCGGTATTACACTCTTCGGATAAATCCCATAAATCCCATTTTGACATTCCAGCTACAAAGTTTGCGCAGATTTTGGCCTCAAGGCATAATGACAGTGTCTAGAATCTTTAGAAAGTACTTGCCATCACATGACTATGAGAGTATACATATTTTCCCCTTAGAATTCGACCCTTGCCTAGTAGTCTTCAACTAGATTTCAATGAAGACCCATGTTGCTAATTCAGGCCTGGTCGTAGAAGGAATTACTCGGTTGATCCAAAGTACTTCCAAAGAGGCAAACTTGTCAATAACCTAGAGCTTGATGCCAAACTAGGTAGTTAGTAATGTGGGTAGGGCAGATATTTTAGTACTACTAAATACAGATTCAAAATAATGCATGGAAAAATCAGTATTTGTACCTAACTTGTATCATCTTTATGAAAGTATTAAGTCTTAGATTAATGACATCCCTGACATAAAATGCAAACTATTTCAAGTTTTACCGTGTGTAGCATATGAGTGTCTATATTTACTGAGCAGTGAACTGAACTTGGATAAAACGTTTGCCTGAGAATAAAGATGTGTTGTCGCACTTTTTCTAGTTGCAATTGTGTAAAATGAGTTTGCATAATGTATTTGATGAAAAGTTTAGTCCTATAGAAAGGACTAGCTTCACATTATATGAAATTGCATCCTGATTAAGTAGCTTTAGCATATTGGTCTGCTTTTCACAGATAATACTAGCATAGAATGGAGATAGCAGATTATTATTTAGAAGATTTTGGAATTCACTTTATGCATCAAGCATGATTTTGCATCAGCTTATATAGCCTCCATATGTGTGCTCTTGTAGTTTATGGAACTAGAAAGAATGCTTGAGGTTGAGACTGAGCAAAGAAAGAAAGTCCAAGCAGCCTTGCAAGAGGTGATGGAAAAATTGAAGGTTGGACTTGTTTCATCTGCTTCAAGTCAGGTTGATTTAGAGCAAAAGATAACAGAAGAGAGAGTGCAAGTGGAAGATGTTTGTAGCTCTAACTCCGCCTG
This sequence comes from Pseudotsuga menziesii, assembly GCA_001517045.1. Taxonomy (NCBI): domain Eukaryota; kingdom Viridiplantae; phylum Streptophyta; class Pinopsida; order Pinales; family Pinaceae; genus Pseudotsuga; species Pseudotsuga menziesii. Next base: position 675,015 of record LPNX011171809.1, read on the forward strand.
CAATGAAGTTACAAATCAAGGACAACTTGTACAAGTTTATTTCAATAATAATATACTACATGAGGATGCTGACTCTTTTGCAAGCTCGGTTCAATCTGAATTATTGGTAAAGGAACATGATTAAAATACATTGAATAGTGATAATGCTAAAGTTGAGGTTCTCTTCCATAACTCAAGTTCTATTGGAGAACAAGGTGAAATGCCAAACCGGCTTGAAACTGTAGATAATGGCATTGTTTTGTCATCTATATCATTGCAGAATCCAGCTGGAAGTTTTGTTTCTACAGATCATGACAAGCCTCTGAATAAGAACAATCAAAATGAAGAGGACAACTATTATCAAGACCATGTTGCTGATGGAAAGGTTATTGTAATTACAAGGTATGTTCAGCTTTATGACCTCGTCTTGTTAATTTTATTAGATAGCACATACTATTGCCTATTTCTTTTCTCTCAGTTAGGGCCCTTTTGTAATGGTTGGCTTTTGCAGGTATCTATACTGGCTTTCTCTAGTATCTTTAATTATTGGTTTTTGTCAACATAAGCTAAAGTAAATTTAAGAATACATTTAGAATGTCAACATAAGCCAAAGGAAAATTTAAGAATACATTTAAAATACATTCTCCAATGGCAAAGTAGTTCGAATCATTGGTCTCATCTCTTGAGATTATCCTTGCCCAGTTCACTCTTGCAGGAGTGGATATCCAAGCTAACTACCATTTGAAAAATAATACAACTTTCAGCCACAAAAAATTAGGTTGTGACCTACTTTTCCATGCGATGAAACTGAGTTCAATGTTGTCTGGTTTAATATTGGATTAATAGATTTTACTTGCTTGCTTTAATTATACTTACACTTTCTCCTAGCTCCCATTTGTGTGTGCCTCTCTCTACTTTTGAAGCTAACTAGGAGTTCAATTATTTAATTATACAGGATAATGTTTGTCAATATTTCATGTAGCTATAATTTCCATATATTTTACAGGTTTCAACTTACAAATGTGGATTATTGAAGTTGATGTCAATGTCAAAGTCAATGTTGTCAGCATTGGTCTCTTTGGCTATGGTCCCATAAATTGTAGTGTTGAGATCATGACAGTATATGGGCTAATAGATACCTTAAAGTGGGTTTGGGCATATTGTGGGGTTTTGTCCATCGTTCTTGTCCTGTGACAGAAATTGCGGACAACACTGGGATTCGAATCTTCTCCAATGACACTGGGTGCGAGATTCAAACTCTTCCAGTTTATACTGCATTTTGGATCCTTAGGGGTCAATGAGATAGAAGTGATGTGTCCACTTGAGTAGCCTATCAAGCCTATGGTCGTCCTATAATTTGTGTTGCACTTCAATCAAGAACCCGCACATATCTGGAAAGTTTCTGCTGGTAAGTTTTGTGTTATAGATCTTTATTGGAATTAAATCTTCATTCTCCTGCTGCTTTTGCTTGTGTGAGGTATGATATCTACCAAGGGTGATTCCATGAAGGTGGGTAACACTTTTTGGCCAAATTTGGCGATGAAAACCTGATTTTTTATTCATGTGCTAGATAGAAGCCCTCAAAACGCATATATGCCATGTGAATTTCGACTTATAGTAAAAAACGAATTGTAGAATATTATGTTGGCTTCCCAATGATTTTTTTTAAAATATTATGATGTCATTTAATGTGTTAAATTTTGCATTTAAAGAACTGTGTGACCTTAAAAATTTGAAGAAGTTAATAAGTGGCTCGTGTCCCACCCCAATAATTCAATCTTACACTAATAATTTAAAAAATATATACATATGAGCATGATCTACACAAAATGTACTGTGGCCTGCATATTGTTTTGTTAATTTATTTTGCAATATACAATTATTTATTATTTTTCGAAAGTGACCACATCTGATTTGAGCATCATTTTATACACATGTGTGTCCATCCCAACTCTTTTTTCACTATTTTCAAAAATTGAAAAACCAAAGATACCCTTTTGAAGAGGACGCGTCAATGTGTGGGTTGCATTTTTAAGAAATTTTTGGATGTGTATTTTTTACCCTACAGATTTTTGTTTGAGCTGCTTCGAAGTTGTTGTCAGGTTTTCTATGTCTAAGTTTTAGAACTAATGAAAAAAAAACCCATATGAATGCCAAAACGCATTCATGATACCTCAGTGGATAGAGGATTCAGTGATGAATCTATCGATATGAACTCCGCTCAGTTGTGTGCCATGAATGGCAGGGTTTACACCCCTAGAAGACACAGAGAAACATTGATTTTCCTATAAGAGGGATAATTCTCTATTTTTTAGGCCCTCGATCAAGGTTTGAAGCTAAATCGAGGGTTTATTAAACCCTCGATCAAGGGTCTAATAAACCCTCAATCGAGCTACTGTCAAACACTTGAAAAAAAACTTTGTACATGACTACCAAGATTTTATATGCATGCTCACCACCATGACTACCCTATCTAGAAGATTATGCCCCCAAATCCACTCAATATTATCTACTGAAAGGCATCTATAGCAGTTTATATTTGTTCATTGAAGTATGCCCAGTTTGTGCAATACTAAGGAGAAAGTTGAAGTCATGGAGGACACCTTTTTCTATTTCTATTAGAGCATCGAATTTTCCAGGCATGTATTCACCTTATTTTTGAGTAAAGTCCAGATCTGGAAATTTGGCATTTTGATGAAAGGTTGAAGAATTATATACATATAAAGGAAAAATTTTAGGGGTTATTTAGATCCAAGTATGACTCAGACATTTAACCATGCATGTCACCATCACATATGTGCCAAGATGCTTGAGGTAAAGACAAATGAAGCTCTGGAGTCTCTTCTACTTGCTCATGATTATTCTCAATGGTCTCAACATTTCGTCATACCAAGCAATGCATTGGTATTAAAAGTCTGATTTATGCTTTATTATTACTGTAGCATTTTATTTTGCAAGCTTAAATGTTGTGGATGGTAAATGTTACATATGCTATAAGAACTTCCTTCTAAAACATAGGATTTGGTTTTGCATTTACAAGTAGATGCAGGTTTTGGTTTATTGATTTCATTTTTTATTGCTTCATTTGCAGTGGTTTCTGTGCTGCTACCGACGTTCAGGCATTCACCTATGAGTTGAAAAATAAGTTGTCAGCCAAATGTCGAGGAAAGGCTGAAATTGACTTTACTCTGGCAATGAAAGAGATATGTGAGGAGTATGATGATAAAGGTACAAAGAAAGAGGACTTTATGCCAAATATTGATGATGGGATATACAGATCAAGTATTGATGAAAGCTTAAAGGATTCTACGAACAAGTAGAGCATCCCATTCTTTTTTTGAAGAGGACTAAGTGTGGGAAATGGATCACAAGAATAAATAGGTCCACTGGATTTGAATCTGTCTGATGCAAACAAAATAGGTAACTCACTTTTCACTTGGCAGATCTAGTAATTTGAGAGATGGCACATGTTGCAGGATAAGGTAATCGATATAGTAACAATTGAGTTAGTAGCAAATTTATTATGGTGTATGCATTTTATGCTTAGTTTCCTCATCAATTGATGTGGGTGCTTATTTTGTTATAGGAAATGGTACTCTTAAAATACAATGAGTAAGTAATGGAATTTGAAGGCATATATATTAGAACTGAAAAGCCATTTAAAAGTACAAAGATAATGTTGAAATAGGTAACATTGAACCCTAGTGATCCAAAAGGATAAAATGGACAAGTTTTTGATAGGTTCCAAGAAAAGATAGGATAATATAATTTTATTGGTGTATGTCAAACGACCACAAATAGGTCAATGGGACTACTAGATAAAGCCAAGGAAGAAGCAAAAAAAAAATGGTGCAGTCAACTATTAGCTCTTATAATATTCAAAGCCAAGAAGAAATGTGTAATGAGATTCCTATTGTTCATGATTTGTACTATTTCCTGGAAGATCCAGAGGTATGTGGTTGGGGACCGAACTTTCTTTCATTTGATTGGGCCAAAGTTGTGTGGGTCTAGTTGACTATGCCACAACACATGATTTTTTGTAAGTGGACAATGTGATAGGACATCATGTAGGTAGAGTTTGGTACACAGCCTATGTGCCTTGAAACAATTTTCAGATTGGTCTCTTTTGTCTATAGTATACGATCCATAGGTGATACAATTTTGAGTTGAGAATGATACCCTTTCGAACTTGTCATGGTCTCCTTAAGAGTGATGACCTACTTTCAATCATGCCAATTCAGCTCCCAAGTTGGACAACCCCTCCAAATATCACAAAACCTCTCTAAATTGGCAATAAAGGCTCCAAGTGGCTAGACACTTTACCAAATTTCTGAGAGAGTTGTCAAAGACCCCAAACAACCTATAAAAGTGATCTAAACGCAAGTAAGGATACCCATATTACTCCCAAGTATATTGCTCTTTCAAATATTCAACCCATATAAAACTTGGTTTTAAGGATACTGCTACATGAAACCCCGATGTTTGTTCCTCATAATATGCCCATATTTGTAAACAGTTATGTTTACACTTGTAAGGTCAGGAACAAGGATGTATGTTACAATTTTCAGTGATATGAGGAATGCATGTAGGATGAATCTAATTTTTTTTCATATCCTCAACTTTTGGGTGACAGTATGATGGAGAAGTGTTATAGGTCTGAATATTTATCCCAAATTTTCCATGGAAATATTAGAGGAATGTTTTGTAGGAAAAGGTTTCAAAATACCATTTTGTGGGAAAAGATGACACTGTGAGTATCATACTCCATGGGCCTGCAAACTTGTTTGGACATCCAAACAATGATAGAATTTAGAAATTAGTGAACTTATAACTTGGACAATGGGACGGTGAATCAAAGGATATTGTGTCTAAGATAGTTTTTGTACACTTTCCAATGTCATTCACTACATCTACAGATACCAGAGAACACTATGAAAGTGTATTTGTGAATCATTCCATCTCTGCTAATATTTTGCAATCACTTACATGCAATGTTTGGGAAGCATCTATGGAAGCATCACTTCTATGAGTGGCGTAATGCACCTAGTAGGAAAGGGGATAATAGAGGATAGTTTTGGGAGTGGGAGGTAGGGTATTGGAAAGTAAGCATACTAAATAGGGTGATTGCTATTGATGGAGGAAAAGCATCACTTGTAAATGTAGATCTTACAGGAAAATTTCTTTTAGAGAAAGGTTTACAAACAGTAATTGTGCCCACATATCCTTCTGTTAATGGAAAAAGAAATTAAAGGTTCTCGATTAGTGCCTGAAAGTGAGTTCCTAGATCATAGAAAAATAGTGACAGATAACATTGTCAGCGATTTTGAATCTTTTAAACATGGAAACACTTAAGAGCGCATTCAGGTTTCAAACTGTAAAGAAAATTTGAAGGGTGAAAAAGATTTTGAAAATATTCATGAAAATTTTGGTCCTAATGTCAAAGATCATGCGCTTTCTACATTTGTGACTAAAGACAATGAAGTTAGGGTAGTTCCAAACACTTCTTTGCATCAGAATTCCATTCCGAAGAAGAAAAGAAGGATCTTTAAGAAACATAATTTAGGGTTATCAACTCTACCAGAGAGATCAAATAATCAAATAAAGATAAATATTTGCACAGAAGAAGAAAATGTTCTTGAAGTATTATTTCGAGTAGATCATCGAAAGAAAAGGACACAGATCAAGATACCGGCTTAATCAATGTCGAAGATCAATGTGCTCTGAAGCATGCCATTTTTTTTTAAAACATCCTCAGGCCGTCGGATTTCCGACTCCTAGGCTATGACATCCGACAAAGATTCAATTGAAACGACGGCTTCCAGGTGTCAAATTGAAGTGATATCCGTCGGTTATTCGATGTCTCGTCGTCGGAATTTAGACGTCTAATTCAAGTAAAAATTGCCTGATTTACGATGATATGCTGTTGAAATACCAGTGGCGTTTGAAATGGTGTCGAATAACCGACGAATTCCCACCGACACCAAAAAAAATTGTTGTCGGGCGCTCCTTGGAGGTGCTCCCTTGGGCGCTCCATGGAGCTGCTCCTTTGGCGCTTCGTTTGCCGGGATTCCAGTTCGAGCTTGAAATGTTAATTCATGACCAATCCCTATCCTTATCCCCCGCTACCCTGTCGTTTTCTTGGGCACTCACTCGGTGGCCATGCTTCTGTTGGAATTCAAGTTCAAGCCGCTCCTTGGGCGCTCCTCTGCTGGGTGCCCCTTGGATGCTCCTTGCTAGGCGCACCTTGGGGTTACTGCTTGGGCACTCCTTGGGGATGCTCCTTCGAGCTTCTCCTTGGGCTCTCCTTGGGTGGTCCTGCTGGGCGCTGCGTGTTAGGCGCTCCTTGGGTGGTTTAATATGTATGTTATGTTTACTTGTAATCAAGCTTGGTTTCCCTCACGAAGGCAAGCTTTGATATTTTTAAAGATAACTCTTAGATATGGCTCCATAGATAGAACTAGTTAGCACTTGTGTGTAAGCCTGGTTTTTTTAGGGTAAGCCTACATCAACATTTTTCTACATTATGGTTTTATGTTAATAAAATAAAATACATCACTTTAATTAAATAAAATATCATTAATTAAACAAAATATCATTAATTAATTAATTAAATACAATATCATTAATTAAATAAAATACATCACTTTAAATTATGGTTTAAATAGAATTTAAGTTTCAATAATAATTCACATTTAATTATAAATGTTTTTGCAAATTAAAATTGAAAAAAAAATTAACACTAATAATTATATTTTAATAAATATATAATTTAATTTTTTAAGATTAAAATAACTTTGAAAATTGAGAGAGATCTGCATCTGCTGTAAAAAAAAAATTCCGTCAACAAGTTATTTTTTAAATTAAAATAACTTTTATTATTATAAAAAAATTAATTAATTAACACTATCCACTTTTATTCAACAAGTTAATAACAATAATAATAATTATATTTTAATAAATATATAATTTAATTTTTTAAGATTAAAATAACTTTAAAAACTGAAAGAGATGTGCATCTGCGTAAAAACAATTCCGTCAACAAGTTATTTTTTCAATTAAAATAACTTTTTATTATTATAAAAAAATTAATTAATTAGCACTATCCACTTTTATTCAACAAGTTATTTTTTAAGATTAAAATAAATTTTATTATTATAAAAATTTAACTAATTAATAATATCCATTTTCATTTACCATTTTATCAAATGTAAAAACAAAAATTTCTCATTAATCATACCATAATACAATTTAAATATACTCCCAAATACAATTTAAATACAATCCCAAATAAAGTCAAGAGTCTCGCTTTCTCAATTTATCTTCGAACGTTTTCTTAACGTTATCATCTTCCCAAATTAAGCCTTCCCACCAAGCATCTCCCCTGGGGCAGTCTATCTCCCTCAAATTAGGCAGCTTTGCTAGTTCCTTTGGTACTCTCTTCAATGACGGGCATGCATCTATAATCAAGACTTGGAGTTTGGGCATGAATCCTTCACTCCACACAATGTTTGATGACGAGCTTGTCATACTCTCCAACGAGGGTAAGTCGACTAGATGCAACCACTCTAACATGGGAAATCCAACCGCACTTCCCCACCTCCCTATCCCCAACTCCCTCAACTTGGGGCACTCAAATAATGTCAGCGACTTTAAATTTGGCAATCTCTCCAAGAGAGGAAGCTCTCGTAGTTGTGAACAACCTTGCAACCATAAGTCCTCCAATTGGTTAAAATCACAAATACAATTGGGCACACTTGTTCCGCAGTAATTCCATAGAGTAAATGATTGCAGTTTCTTCATGTTATGCATGTCGTCCGGAAGATCCTCCACCACGTCATCTTCTTCATCCTCATCCACGTCGAAAAGCAAAGTCAAGCGCCTCATCTCCACCCAACTTCCCATTGTACCCACTTTTATTCCCGACTTTATTCCTGCTTCATCTACGTCGCTTCCTGCCTTTACACCTACACACAGCTCCATCAAATTCGCCAGATTTGCGAGATCTTTTAAACTGCAAACACCACTGCTGCCTTCCTCCATCTTCAATTTCCTGCTGCCCCTTAAATTCAGATTGATCAATGAACTAAGATGAGAGATCTCGCGTGGAATCCCTGTTAACCTCGAGCATCCTTCCAAATCTAAATGCTTGAGATCTTTTAGCTCTCCCATCGTCGACGGCAACGATTCTAGCTCTTCGCACTCGGAAAGATGCAGAAATTGAAGCCGACCAAGTTTGCATATCTCTTCAGGCAAGTTCTTGATTGGCGTGTTCGTGAGCGCAAGATACTCAAGCTGTGTGAGATACCACATTGGTCCTGGAACCGATTCTATCTTGGTGCCGGACATATCCAAAACCCTCAGAGAAGTCAGATTCAGGAAAAAGCCATTTGGAACTTTAGTCAAACTTTCATTTTGAGGTAACAACAAAGAGAGAAGACTGGGGCAGGTAAGATCTGTAGGCAGAAATGGAATAGCATTATTGCCGATTGCTATTCTCTTCGCATTCTCCATCCCTTTTTCAACAGGAAATTTTTGGAGATGTTGACTTGTCCGGAAGAAACACTTCTCTTCATTCTCGGCAATATAGATTGCCATATCTCTCACAATATCATGAGCTTTTATCTGTCTCGTATCCTCATCAGAAACATCCTCGAACAAGCAACGATCTACCAATAGCTTAACATACTCACGTCCTGTGTCCATTAAATAGCTTGTCTCTCTGCCTTGAACCAATCCTTCCCCAACCCACATTTCCACCAATGTCTCCACATCAATTTCTGCATCTTCCGGGAAGGCACCACAATATAGAAAACAATTCTGGAAGTTAGAATCAGGCAAACAATTGTAACTCCATTTGAGCCTCTGATAGAGACCTTTGTCAATGCCACTGTAGTTTAGAAATACAGGATCTACAATTTTCATGTGAGATAAAGCACGATTCCACTCATCTACCGTAGCATTACCGATCATTGCTGCTGCCACAACATTTATCGCCAACGGCAGACCTTTACACTCTCCAGCAATCAGTCGAGCCACCTCTTCTATACTTTTTGTGGGAGCACGACCATCTTTGAAAGCTTTTCTGCAGAACAAGTCCCACCCTTCTTCCTCGGATAAGGGTTCTATTTGTATAGAGTGGTCAGTCGCCCCCATTCTTCGAATCACATCTCTGCTGCGAGTAGAGATGATCACTCTGCTTCCTTTATCATTGCCGACTGGGATGCCCACTTCTTCGTCCAGATCGAGTGGACTCCACATGTCATCTAAAATCAATAGAAATTTCTTTTCCTTGAGACATGTAAACAGCTCCATCTTTCGCATCTCGGCATTAGAAGTACTCTCCAGGCTTAAATTTATTGCCTTGGCAATATCATTCTGCATGTTCAGAATGTTAAAGGTTTGAGAAACAGTAATCCAAATAACGGCTTGGAACACATTACCTGTCTTGTAGGTGTTGTAGACTGTTTTCAGCAATGATGTTTTGCCGATGCCTCCCAAGCCGTATATCCCGATTACCAGAAATTGACGATCTTCCATATTAACCCATGTCTGCACCATCTCCTCAGCATCTCGAATGCCCAACCCCACAAACCCCAACTCTGGGACTGGCTGCAGTAATGTCTCTGGACGTTGAGGTGTCGACAAAGCAATCTGTTGAGCATCGCGAAATACTTGAAATCCCCTTTGAAGATTGCTTAAGAGTTGGTCGAAATTCGTAGTCCAGTCTCTAATTTGTCTGGAGACTCTGGGCTTGCAGATGAAGCAATCTGAACACCATTTCTGTTTTTGGGAGCGATCTATCACGCTTTTGGCATCTTGAAGGGATTGTTGGAGCCTTTGCGACCAAAAAGTAACCGTGCCCGGCGGACTTCTTTGGTCATGCTCAAATTGATTGCTAATATCTTGCAGGAGGATCTTTGTACTGCTTAGCGTATCTTGCAGAAGCTGCCTGTTTTCATCCAAATGGACAACATCGTCTATAAGTTGGATGAGTGGAGCAATAACAACGCTATTTATGGTGTTGCCTGCTACTCCAGTTAAAATTTCAGCCATGGTTTTTGCAACAGCAAACTAGAGCAACGCAGAGCAGAGACCAAAAGCAAAATATGTAGAAAAAAATTTACAGATAGAGGAAGCAAAGTAAACGCAGGAATACAAACAAGAAATATGCTAAAATGGCTCTATGAAATGAGAAGAAATAAATGATTCGATTAATGGAGTAGCAGCAAGTTGCAAGGGTGGTTTCATTTTGTTGGCAGTGCAATCCAGCTGCATGATTGTGATGATTGTGACGGAAAGAAGTAAAAGACGAATCCGGACAATGGGCGGAAAGCAGAAAAATTCGTTGGCAGTGCAATCCAGCTGCATGAAAGAAGTAAAAGACGAATCCGGACAATGGGCGGAAAGTTTAAAAATTCGTTGGCAGTGCAATCCAGCTGCATGATTGTGACCGAAAGAAGTAAAAGACGAATCCGGACAATGGGCGGAAAGCAGAAAAATTCGTTGGCAGTGCAATCCAGCTGCATGATTGTGACGGAAAGCAGAAAAATTCGTTGGCAGTGCAATCCAGCTGCATGATTGTGACGGAAAGAAAGAGAAATTGGGGCAGTGGAGCAGTGGAGAAAGAGAAATTGAGAATCGGAACGTGTTTGTATCACAGAAAGTAATAAGAAAAAGACGAAAATAAGAATATTATATTCAAGCATTCCGGCCAGTCTCTCCATCTAATAAATTATTATTAATTTAATAATCCATTTCCAGATGTTACTAATTAAAAAAAGAAAAATTAAATGGTTACCATGGCAGGCGAGATATAAGATAGAAAATTGAAGGATATTGCCATTTAGATTACACATTATAACTTTTTATTTGTTTATATTTTGCCATTTAGATTACACATTATAACTGAAAACTGAAGGATATTGCCATTTAGATTACACATTATAACTGAAAAATGGTTAATTAATTCTTTATATTTTGTTTGTATTTTTTTATGATGTGCTAGGCTAGTCGCTTTGAAACTTATACACTTTAGGATTTTCAATTATTTTTTTAGTCATCTTAATTAATGATTTCAATTTTCAATGATGTTGGTTTTGTTAATTTTTTTTAATTTAGAAATTTTTTTGTTTTGAGATATTATTTGGTTTAAATTGCATCAACCATTTTACTAGATTTTAGGGTGTTTTTTCTCAACTAGTGTATTTCTCAAGTAAATTGAACTCAAGATCATCATGTGAACCAGATCTATCCTTTAACCCAATGAATTAAGTTAATTAAAATTGACATTAATATAATTTTTTATTATTATTAATTTTAGTTAAAGAATTTTACAAAATTTATTTATTTGTAAATTCTTGGTTTGTGTGTCCATAAAATGAAAACAAATACTATTGAGAAAGTTCTTAAGTCTAACCCAGCTATCCAACACTCAAATACTATTGAGAAAGTTCAAAACCAAAATTGTCATGTTTTTAAAATATAGAACATGTTAGTTATTTATCAGTTTTAACTATTAAATACTAATAGTGTATCCATTGATCTCTATGCATATATATCCATTGATCTCTATAGCATATTTTTTTCAATGTGAATTATATGAAGTTTTGAGAAACAATAGAAGAATCATAATGCATATTTATTCATCACCAAGAACCATGGAGAGGAGCATGAAAAATGGAGCCTCCTATTTTATCAAGAGAGATAAATAAATGTTCAATGATAAAATAAAATAAAATAAAATCTAGACAAATGAATGTTGAAATATTATTGCTAATAAAGTGATTGGTTGAAAATCTCCGCTGCTACAAAATTGCACATGAACATGATTACCCACCTAAAATTGCACATGAACATGAATTGAGTTTTATATGAGTTAGTTTCCTTCACCAAAGTCATGTGAAGTTCTCTAACATGATTGAGTTTTATATGAGTTAGTTTCCTTCACCAAAGTCATCTGAAGTTCTCTAACATGTCAATATTCAATGTGACAAGCTTAATGAAAACTTAATTTGGGAAGTCCTTGTTTATAATGCTACAGGCCAAGACTGGAAATCAAGAGTTTGAAGCTTCGTTGCAAACTCTATGTGGCCATGATACCGATATCTACTGTGAAGTAGTTGAAGTCAAGGTTATAAAAAGATTTTGCTATAGCCTTTGTATTCTGTATTCTCGTTCAGTTCTAGTTTCTTGGACATATGCAAAAAGAACTCTGCATGGTGATTTGGATCTCTGAAATTGTGCTTTTTGTTGAAATTGTGTGACTTTTAATAGTAGATGTGCTTTTTGAATCTGCAATATCCTGATATAGGTGGAATGAAATGCAATAAGAGACCTTGGCTCAATCATGTGTGATCTGCATCTTAGACTAGGTTTCATCTTACAAGTCTCATTTTTCACAGAGTTCTGCTTGCTTGAAATAAGAAAATCTATCCTTCTCATCAGCAGTGCTTTTCATATTGCATTAGCCTGGTCACTTATTTTTACTACATTCATTGTCTTCTCAATTAAACTTCTACATGTTCTGATGAGTAAAATTATAATTCCTTTAGGTGAAAAATAAATTATCTGGATCATTTGGAGCCTCTGGCCTTTTGAGTATTGAGGACATAAGAAAATTGATACTTTTATTTTGGTTTTGCAGATAGTAGAGGCCAGGGCATTGTTTTCAGAGGAGTCAAAGAAAATAAAGAAGGCCAGATCAACCAATGTTGGAGGAAGCTTGGGCAGTCCAAAAAGGAACATTCTCTTGATTCCTCCAAGAGCAGAAGTTTGAGCATTTTTCACCAGTTACAGACAGCAGCGAAAAGACATATTCTTTCAAGTTTGTATCTCTAGAAACAGTGGCACCAAAAATTGCCAATAACTCTGAAGGTAATTATCATATTTCTAGGAAAAACAATTTGTATAATCACACAACATCTATTGAGGATGTGGAGCATAATGATGAGGATGCAAATGTAGATAATTACCTGCAGGCACAATGTCAAAACCCCAAAAATTTCGAAAAATTTAAAACTTTTAAAATAACATAAAAACCATATTAGACGCAGTTGTTAACAGGTTGTTTATTTATGCTATTGGAATTGAATCTGAATAATTATTTCTTTACTCTGTACTTTGTAAAGTATCTTTCCTTTCAGTTACTGATTATTCTTTTGTTTTGAGGCATAAGGTGGTTTGTCGACAAGGACTGGGCTTACTTAGCTTTCGAGCTAACACAGTCGTTTACTTCTGTTACAGGTTTACAGGTAAGAATGAGGTTCAAGGCTAATGACTCTCATAAGTTACTGTACAGATTCCTATATAAGAAATGTTTAGTAAAGGTTTAGACATGTTAAACAGAAATTCAAGCTTCTTAAGGTATTATCTTCGAATATTCTGCTACGTTTCCTTTAAGTCTTTATTGCTATAAGATTATAATAATAAAATCAAAGTAAATACAGTAAGACTTAACCATGAGGTGACATGAAATTTTATAGGCTTACAAGTGTGATAAACCTACCATACCTCCCCTTCATATCTCTCCTTCAGATGGGTATAAGATTGTATTAAAGTCTCTTCACTTCACATATAGCATAGTAGGAAAAGAATCTTAGTTTTACAAGATTACTTCTTTGTGATAAGCAGTAAGAATAATATGCCATGCTAGATTTCTTATTGTTTAGTTATGTTCATCTGAAAAGAAAGTATCAATACGAATCAATCTATAAACTTTCTCACTGAAGCATCAAAGTTTAAGAACTGGAATAAGTATGCCTTCGCATTTAATCATCCAATAGACTGATAAGAGGCTATATTCATTCTAGGAGTATCAATGGTAGGATCTAGTACCTTTAGGACTAATTCTAAACTCTTTAATAAAATTTCCTTTACAAAACATTTCAATACTACACTATCCCATTCTAGAAGGTAAAAGAGTAATTAAAAATCTCTAGCATTCCTTCCTATTCTATTTTTATAAAACAAAACTTGAGAAGGGAGAGAGAGACATAAGTCAAACTGCCACTTAAAGTGTGCTAGGTTAAAAACGAAAAGAATATCCTTCTAGCTAATATCTGAATTATGATCTAAATCAAATCCATTGAGGTTATAAATTTGTATTTACTAACTATTCACTTCTTAGAAGAAAGACATAATTTCGTTCATCCTTTTTAAAATCATAAAGAGATGAGTATTAATAAGATGGTTAAATCATTGAATATATATCCAAATTTTAAGATATAGTTATTGTAATTATAGTTGTGCAACCCATAACTTAGAACTATAACTTATCACGTTGATTTCAACATTAAAAGTCCACCTCTATGCTTAAATGATCCAGGCTATAATGTAACCATACTATAAGGTTTTAAGGTATAACATTAAGTGACAACCACGATACCATATTTTAAGATTCTACAACTTTAGAACAAACAACTTAACCCTAAGCTTATAACATGAGACCATAGTGTAGTCAACAAG
>LPNX011171820.1:0-15621 GCA_001517045.1 Pseudotsuga menziesii
CATCAAAACATACATGTTTGCAGCCTTTGATTGAGATAAATGAGTCATAAAAATGAAAAATCAGAACATGATTGAAGCATGAAATTAAAATATCTGCCATGTAGACTTCATAAAAAAATTGAAAAATTTCAATTTCAATTTAAAAGTTAAGAGTTATTAATCATTCATGAAACATAAAAGACTAAAGTCTACAAATGTAATCACAAAAATATTTTAGTCTTTAAAGTTTAAAACTTGAAATTCATATGCAAAAAGAAGAGTCTATCTAAGCATAAATAAAGGGTAGGGTTTTAAGTTTTTAAAATTTTAAATTTTAATTAATTTTTTTAAACTTTTTTTTAATGTACAGGAAAGGGGACACGTGGGAGTCCCCGATTGGTCTAGGGACTTCGGGGACGTCCCTGAAAAGTCCCCTATTTTTTGGGGTACGTTTAGGGTACGACGAAAAAGTCCCCGAGTCCCCAATGGAGTCCTCGACCATTTGGGGACGTTTCCGAGGAGTTCCAAAGTCGCCAGAACGTAGGGAATGGTTGAAATTTTAGGGGGGACAAGTCCTCGTGCAACATAGCTTCACCCCAAACCCAAACTTCACCCTCCTAATTCTCCCAACCCAAGGTTTAATTCCTCTTCCTTATATCTCTTGCATCACTGACTACTTATCTAAGATTTTAATCAAAAAGAATATTAAAACTATCTTTAAACCCCACAAAACACTTAAACAATTACTCAGAAGTGTAAAAAACAAATCTAACCCATTTCTTTCTCAAAGGGTCTACCAGATTCCTTGTTCTTGTGGAAAATCCTATATAATCCTATATTGGAAAAACTAGTAGGACCATTCAAGTCCGTCTCAAAGAACACATTGCAGATAATAATCATAATCGTCTCAAGAAATACGCCATAACTAAGCACTCCAACTCCAAACACCTCATCTATTTTGATCAAACTAAAATACTAGCTTCTACCTCTCATTATTCCTCTCGCCTTATAAGAGAAGCTCTGGAAATAGAAAAGAAACCTAACAAATTTAATCATGAAGATGGTTACAAGTTGAGTCACTCATGGAAACTCTTAATCTATCGCCTAAGCCACTAACTTGGTTTGCCCCTAATCTCATTGGCACCTCTCCCTTCTCCTATCTTTATCCTTTATTTCTTTCCCTTCTCATTCTTATCTGTTCTTTAGTGTCTACTCTTACCCCCCACCTTCTCTGCCCCAACTCCCTCTCCCCCTCTTTTGTTTTCATTTATTGTATCTTTCCAATTGCCCTAAACACACTCTCTCTCCCTCTCTCTCTCTCTCTATAGATATATATTTCCCTCTTTTTATAACTTTGAGATCTTTTAATCTCCATTCACTCTTGTTTAAATATTTAATTTTTTAATTTGTATGAATTACCTCGTGGCTTATGACTCACTCACTATAATTTAATCTTTTTCTCCCTTACCTTTTCATTTTTAATTCCTGTTCTTATCGTTTTTACTTATATCACTTTTATTTATTACTTAATTTATTTAAATCTTTACCTTTATGTTATTCTGCTCTTGACTTTCTCTAACGGCTCAACCCTAACAACTATTTCCCTTTATCCTATATAATCATCAACACTCTACTCTTTTCAACTTATTACAACTTCTTTTTGTTCCCATGATGATGGGTGGAGTGTCCACTCGAAACGTTAGGTATTCTAAACTCTAACACAGTGAAATCCATAGACATATATCTCATTACTCATTTATTGATAGATCTGGAAATTGTGGGTAGGGATTCCCCCCTCCCTAGTGTTTATCAAGTCCATTGACCCAACCTTCATCTTGAAAGCTTGTTTTGATAACTATACATAAGCATATTCTCTCCCCTATGTTAGAGTTTGCACTTTAATTCAATTAGATTAGATCTTTAAAATGAAAGATAAACAAGCACAACAATACACAAGAACACGAAGATTTTTCCACTGGGAAACCATAAAGGAGAAAACTCCACAACTTCTTCAGAATAGTTTCGTCACTCAGTACAATGTCAAACCAAGATAAAATACCCAGAGATAAGATATCTTCGATAGCTTCTTCTTTTTCTTACATTGACGCACTTATCTTTCTCTCTCTTGAGTGAACTTGCTTGAGTGAGTGTATCCAAATGAGGGAGGGCGCCTCCCTATTTATACTTTACAAGTGACTAACCGAAATACCTAACTGGGCCAACTTCCCTCTTGGGAGACTCAAAATACATTTTACAATATTTCTTCTGGGGATTATTGCCTCGACTTACAACAGAGGTTTTACCTCGATATTCTAGCATGAACAAATACAACAATGACATCTCCGAATGGAGGAAAAACATCTCTGACGAAGGTACAATAAAATACAATAATAATAACAATAGAATATCTTTCGAAGTTACATTTTCAGCAACACTCCCTCTTAACTAGGAAGGTATTCTCTCGACCCGGTCATCGTCACAACTGGACACAGTCTTCGGACATCATCATCATCACTGTTGCATCAATTCTCATGTTGTCGACCATTGACTAGTGACATCTTTCAAATCTACCGTCCTCAGAAGTTCTACAGAGCTAGCCCTGTTTCATGCTGGATGTAGACCTAGATCCCATCTAGGACTTCATCAACATATCCGTACAGTGCTAGCCCTTTTTCATGCTGGATGTACCTCGTACAGTGCCAGTCCTTTTTCATACTGGATGTACCTTGTAGTGTCAGTCCTATTTCATACTGGATGCCTTCGCAAGGTCAATCCTATTTCATATTGAATGCGGATCTTTGCAATGCCAGTCCTATTTCATACTGGATGCCTTCGTAGGGTCAGTCCTGTTTCATATTGAATGCGGATATCTGCAGTGCCAGTCTTGTTTCATACTGGATGCCTTTGCAAGGTTAGTCCTGTTTCATACTGAATGTGGATCTTTGCAGTGCCAGTCCTATTTCATATTGGATGCAGGCCTAGAGCCATCTAGAACTTCACAGAGCCAGTCCTGTTTCATACTGGATGTGTCTCTCTGTAGGGTTAGTCCTATTTCATATTGAATGCAGGCCTAACATCATCTAGGACTTCATAGATCCAATCTTGTTTCATACTGGATGTGTCTCTCTGCAGGGTCAGTCATGTTTCATACTGAATGCAGGCCTAACACCATCTAGGACTTTCTTCTCGCGATGGACACCGATCTGCACAACTCCAAGCTTGTCCCTGAAGTACTCAAACTTCACTCTTGCCGGAAGCTTGGTCAAATCATTGTCTGTCTACTTGTCCTTTGCCACATACTGGAGCTTCACCGGTCCTCTCTGCACCAGATCCGGGATATAGTGATACTTGATCTCAATATGCTCCGACACACAAATTGTCTCTAACTCGACATTGAACTATCCCGCAAGTAGCTTCTAAACCCACTGCCTCACAACTTGCTGAACAAGCTACAATATACTCTGCCTCGGTTGCACTCAATGCTATGATCGTTTGCTTCTTGCTACATCAAGAAATCATCCCATACCTCAAGTTGAAGCAACACCCTGAAGTGCTCTTCCTATATGTAGCACTACCATCCTAATCGCAGTCAACATATACATGTAGCCAGATCCTTTAAATCTCTCCCATATTTGAGGCCATACTCGATCGTACCCTCTAGGTACCTTAGAACGTGCTTTGTCGCAACCATGTGAACACCTCTTGACTCCACCATGTACTAGCAAAAGGTGTTCTTTGCAAAGCATATATCCAACCTCATGTTTGTCACGTACAAACCGATCATTTGTGTGTAGATTGTGGCATCAACTGTCCCTGAAGTAGGATCACACGACAACTTCAAGTTCGATGCCAACGGTGTAGCTTCGCAATCCAACATCTCGAATCTCTTCAAAATCTCGACTGCACATTTTCCTTGGCTATGGAAAATCTCATATGGATTTTGCCACACCTAAGAATCATGTCAAGATTTTCAAACTCGGAGATCTTCTGTAGTCACTCCCTCTGAAGCGGAGCACCATCCTCCCTCTGCATTTTGTACTCTATGTATCAGGACATTTTGTACTGGAGTGACAGGTAGCCTCTTCTCTACTGATCTTCTATGTATCCATCTATGTCATCTCTCAAGGTCACTAGATACTAAGATCCTCCATCTCGAACTTTGTTGAAAGTTCCTCTTGCGCCCATCTATGAGTTTCTCATCCTCTGTAGGCTTCCATATTCAACCTTGTAGCAAAGGTTGAGATCTCCATTACTCTAGGTGATCTTCAAGAAACTGTATGTGTTGTTCCATGGGTGTCTTCTGAACCTGTACAAATCCTTCTATGCACATGTGGTTCTCTGCTCGATATGCACTTCTACTTTACTGGAGAAGTGTGTCTGGTTAATGGAGCACGTCTCGCCATAATCTACTCCCTCTTTCTAGAGAAACCACGAACCTTGCTTTGTATTTCTTGATGCTGCCATCTGCTGCATGCTTGATCTTGTAGATTCACATGGAAGTCACTACGAAGTTGCCTTCAAGTCTTGAAGCTGCATCCTAGACATCATTCTCCATGATTGATTGGTATTCTTTGATCATAGCCTCGTTCCATTCTTTCTTCTTGGTTGCTTCTGCATAGCTGGAACGATCCGCATCAATGATGTCACACAACAGTGCCACATAACCAGAGTGTGTCTGAGGCCTCTTACTTTCTCTGGAAGTCTCATCTAGAGCACCATACTTTTCTTCATCTTGGATGATCTCTCGTGCCCAAGCTGGTCATCTCTTGTGAGTGTTCTCTTCTTGAGGTGGATCTATAGGTCTTTGTGGCTTGGTCATATCATGATTCTTATATTCTTCTAAAGCTCTTTCTTCTATCACGGTGTCTCTGACCCTGGGAGCTTCAGGTTCCTCTTCATGTACTTTGTTGGAGTGAATCTTCTGGCTGAACCGTCATCACATGTTCTTCGGAACAAGTCTCAGCCTTCTTTTCTTGTCAGGTGATTGTACACGATCTTTCCTACAAGTCAAATTCAGTTGCATGATTAGAAACATTTCATATTTTCCAAAACATGACAAGTTCTTATGCACAAAGACATATGTCACACAGTCATGTAACTATCTTAGCCTATGCAACATTTATCCATATCCCGTATACATACGGTAACTTTCTAGATGCCTTCCATCTCTACCAAAACATTATTAAGAGTGTGCACTACTCCCAATATGTTAGCAAAAAGGTTTCATTCTAGATAAGTAGCAATGCAATGTTGTACACCACCATAGGCTACTTACCCATCACATGCAAGTTAGTAGTATACTATTCATAAATGTAGACACTCAAACATGCATAATACATCAACTGAACATAAATATGTACACAAATAAACAATATCATTTAAGACAAGACAATATATGATAAGATAATTTTATTAATGTCCACTAATGACCACAAATAGGTCAACGGGACTGTCGGTTATACTGATATG
This sequence comes from Pseudotsuga menziesii, assembly GCA_001517045.1. NCBI lineage: Eukaryota > Viridiplantae > Streptophyta > Pinopsida > Pinales > Pinaceae > Pseudotsuga > Pseudotsuga menziesii. The sequence continues at coordinate 5,449 of LPNX011171820.1, forward strand.
TTGTGCATGTGGGACGATCAAACAATCCCTCTTAATGGAAATACAATATAAGCAATGAAAAAGAAGTAAAGAAGTACAAGGCAAACTAAGCTGTAGCATGGGAGAGCTATTGCTCCAGTTCCACCTCTGTAACCCTGCACAAGGGCGACGGAGTCCAGGTGGACAAGATCCGGGAGCCAAAGTAACCAAGGAGGGTCTGGTACTCCTAACATCCGAGACTGAACGAAGAAAACCGAGAGAAATGCAAAAGTGTTTGTTGTCCTGAATCAGATCTGGTGGGCACGAGGCACTCTCTAGAGTGATGTCGGCGGGCTCTGGAGGGTCTTGAGCACCTCTCAACGGGAGGTCTGGTCTAGAGCTGTCGTTGAGACCTTGTGGGTTGAGAGCCAACAGCCCTTACTGATCTGGTAGCTGGGTCGATGTCGAGGTCAGTATATCTCTTGGTGCCCCTGGAGGAAGGTAGCACGTTGAAAAATGCCGTGATCCGCTGTGTGGTGTTTGGTCTGGTGGGAGGCTGGAGCCACTGGAGGATCTACACTCGAAGCTTGAGGGTCTCCTGAATATAAAGCGCAAGACATTTCTGATTCGTGTATTTGAAGAAAGCTGCTAGAGTTTGGGGTGCCCTAAACAAGCAATAGAAACGTCCTCTAATCTAATAGTAGACAGGACATCTGAAGATAAAGTGTGACTCGGTTTGCACTTCATGTAGATGGCATAGCTGGCAGATCCTATCTGATCTATCAATCTGGTGGTTTGACTCTACGCGGAGTCTATGTGATCCTACTCTGAACTGTCTGAGAGGGATCCGAAGAGCGTGCATCCAATGGCGAAACGTTTATTGGGGCTGAACAATGAGCTCGTCTTTGATCTCTAAGAAGTGTTCAACATAAAAGGCCATCTTGGGGCGCAATCCTCCTGGGGGGTTAATCTAAGTAACCTGGACGACTGCATGTAAATATCCTCTCTGATGATCTTGTTTAACTCTTGTCGGATAGGCAGAAGGTGCCCCAGAGCATCCATAGAGTACTGGAATGGGGGGTGACAATCTAACTGAATCCATACTGAAGCAAGAAGGTTTGAGACCCCTGTGAGCCAGCATTTGGCCCTTCTTGGGCGAGTATCCCAAGCGATAGTCTTAGCAGAGCAATACGCTAAATAAGGGTACCTATCTCGACCTTTTGATGAGTCAGCTAACTCTCGGATCCGGTGTAGGAAGGAAACCAATCTGAAAACTGCCTCGAGGTGGAAGGGTTGGGCTCCAAATTCAGCAAGGATGATGTGCTACGGCACTGTCTGTTTACATTTGATGATACGTTGGAGAAGAAGGATCTGGACTCTCTCAGCCGATGCCCAATCTGACTCGAGTAGGGAGGGGCCCCAGATTTTTGATCCATATAGAACAGTGGGATGAGTCAAAGTATTTAGCAGGCCCATCTTGGATGAGATATCTTGGAAATGGTGACGGAAACACTATCTCTCGAGGAGGGCTAGGGACCCGTACCCCTTGTTGATTCGAGGCTGGAGAGCTGGTCGTAGACTGAAGCGGGGACCAGAGAACGGCACTCCTAAATAATCGTAGGTGCTGGTGATCTCAACTTCCTCCCCTTTGAAATGACAATTTAAGCACTTATCTTTGTTTGTTTGGCGGGTGGACTCCCTCTTGATCCTTGTCTTCTTACAAGAATAATTGGAGTCTCTGACAGTGTGGTTTTCTTCATCATCTGATTCAGAGGACCTATGTTTGTCTTGCTCATCATCGACAGTGCTAAGCAAGTCTTCTATATCATAGATCTGGGTGTCCCTTTTAACTTGTACAAACCTCCCTCTTGCTCTCCAATAATTGTTGCATCGTATTGTTTTGCCTCTTGGCCATCAACAAATGCAACACAGAATCCTTTAGCATCTCAAGCTGAAATGGAGAGGAGATTTTTCTTCAAACCTGGTATGTAGAAAACATCCTGCATCTTCATTGACTTGCCTAAGTCCAGTTTGTAAGAGGCTTCTCCACTCCCTTTTATAGGATATTGGTAGTCGTCGCCAAGTTTCACCTTGTGAGGTGACTCATGTTCTGATAGGTTGATGAAGGATTATTTGTATCCTATCATATGCTTGGAAGCTCCATTGTCCACCAACCAATCATTGCTTCCATGAGTAATGGTACCGATAAGAGCTGAGATCAAAACATATTCTTCATCACTTGGAGAATCTTCTCTTGTTCTCTTGCTTGCAGGTTGATCATCTTTCGCAGTATGTGCATGATGCCTCTTCTTCTTGTTTGCCTTGGAGGATCCTTTATTTATGGGACAATCCCTTGAGAAGTGGCCTTTATCGTCACATGTGTAGCATCTGAGATTTGTGTAGTCCCTTCTTGGTCTATGATTCTTTTGGAATTTCTTGGGCATTTTGTGAGAGTGATCTTCCCTCTTTCCTTCATTTTTATTTTCTTGAGCTATTAGAGCTTGATCATCATTTGCTCCCATCTTCTCTTCTCTTGATACTAATCGACCTTCTTCTTAAGTGCATTCCTCCCATAGTTTGTTGAACTTGATTAGTTTCTTTCTGGCACACATCCCTTAAATGAATGAGTCCCATAACCGTGGAAGTCCATTAAAGGTAGTCATCACAATCTCTCCTTCTTCAATATTTTCTTTAATGGCCTCTAATTGCTCCTTGATTTGAGAAATCCTTCTGAAGTAAGACTGAATTGTTTCTGAATGTTGGATCTTCACATTCTTGAGTTGATTCCTCAAGGTCATTTTCCTGTTGATGTTCTTTCCTTCAAACAGCTTGGTCAAAGCATCGAACATCCTTTTAGGAGTCTTCAAAGATGATACCTGAGAGATGAGGTTATCCTTGATGGAATCTATAATAATTCTTTTAGCTCTTATCATGTTCTTCTTGTGGTTTGCCTTTGCCTCTTCTCCCTCTGGTTCTGGAACCTCCTCATTGACATATTTGTCTAGGTCATTCTCTTCTATTTTAAGAGAGATTATTTACTTCTATGCTCGGAAGTTATCTGCTCCTTCAAGCTTATCCTCAACCTTAGTGTGAATCATCATCTTGATATGAGAACCTCAATGGAAATAACATGGAAATAGATCTTACCAATTTGAGATGTCTTCTATTTTAAGAGAGATTATTTACTTCTATGCTTGGAAGTTATTTGCTCCTTCAAGCTTATCCTCAACCTTAGTGTGAATCATCATCCTGATATGAGAATCTCAATGGAAATAGCAGGGAAATAGATCTTACCAATTTGAGATGCCCAAGCTAATTATGGATCTAGCTGACCTAGGGTTCCACAAAGAAACCCTAATTTTCCAAACTTGGAATCTTGAAATTTTGTTTGGATATAAAGATGCGCCTCCTTGAGGCAAGTTGTCTAGTGAGGTCCTTTACCAAATTCTGTTGAGGGAAGCTCCAAAAACTTAATGCCCTAGTTTCCTCTAGCAACAACGATTAGGTCAAAATTGAAACTTCTCCAAATTGGAATCTTTCTTCACCAAAAGATGCTCCTTGAGGCGAGTTAGCCTAGCCCTCTTTTTTGAAAATTTCGTGGAGAAAATCTCTAGAACTTGGAAGCCTTAGTTTCCGCAGCTGCATAGTGCCTTCTTTCAGAGTGGCTCTGATACCATGTTAGAGTTTGCACTTTAATTCAATTAGATTAGTTCTTTAAACTGAAAGATAGACAAGAACAACAATACACAAGAACTCAAAGATTTTTCATCGGGGAAACCATAAAGGAGAAAACCCTGCAACTTCTTTAGAATAGTTTCGTCACTTAGTACAATGTCAAACCAAGATAGAATACCCAAAGATAAGATATCTTCCACAGCTTCTTCTTCTTCTTACACTGTCGCACTTGTCTTTCTCTCTCTTGAGCAAACTTGTTTGAGTGAGTGGATCCAAATGAGGGAGGGCGCCTCCCTATTTATACTTTACAAAGTGATTGACCTAAATACCTAACTTGGCTGACTTTCTAACCTAATAGGGCCGACTTCTCTCTTGGGAGACTCAAAATACATTTTTACAATATTTCTTCTAGGGACTATTGCCCCAACTTACAACGGAGGTTTTACCCTGATAGTATAGCATGACCAAATACAATAATGACATTCCCAAACGGAGGAAAACATCTCCGATGAAGGTACAATAAAATACAATAATATACAATAGAATATCTTCCAAAGCTACATTTTCAACAACACCCTAAAGATATGGTTGAAATTAATATGGGTGAAGCTGCTCAACATTAAATGGATCTGATCCTAACATGTCTTCAAAGCAAGGCACGAAGCCCGTAATTCCTTGAAACCCAGCCAAGGACCAGTTTTAATTCACTGAAAACTTGTAGAGAAGGAATACCCCTTGCTATTGTGAGTCTGAGGAGTGCAGCCAGGGCTCACATCTCAGCCCAGTAATTTGTTCATCCAGAGTAATGTGGTGATCCTCAGAAAAGAATAAAGCACCTCTTGCTCCACATGGGCCTCGGTTCCCATTACAGGCCCTATCAAGAAATCTCCAAGCTTTAGGTTTATCAATGCCCAAGGAACCAACGTCTCAGAGGTTTAGTCTTAAGAGGTACTCTGATGAAATCACAAGTAAATTGGTAAAATACCTGAAATGGAGAGAGTGTTTTCCTCTAAAAAAAAGCATGGCATTTCTAGTAGTGCCCATGATACCACAGCTGTTAGAGCTTTGTGTCCTACCACCTCTGAATCCTCACACCAATTTTTAAGCCCTTCTGTTCAGGTGGCACCCTGCCTATTTCCTTTACCTACTATCAATGTTCTAATAGCATGACATACCTCCCTGGCAAAATGACATTATATCAACAGATGATAGATTGTCTCACCTCCCTGCCTGCACAAAACACAATAACCAGGGCCTTGCCATGAGCATTTCCACAGAACTTCCCATGTGAGGTCTTTATTGGAATTGCAAGCCATAGAAAAATATGAGCTTTCAACTTTCAGATTGGCTCCCACCAGCAAAATACATCTTACTTCCTGCCAAAAGCATAGCAGAATATCCTAGGCTAGCTGTGTATTTACCATTGATAGAACTTTTTGAGCAAGCCAGTGCATCTTCTTCTATGTTTAGTCTGATAGAACTATTCAGTAATCTCTGCACAAATGAATTCCATGTGTTAGTGTCTAACTCTTCCAATTCCAAACTTTCTGCGCTTCTCCACACTTGGTACTAGAGAGTAAAGTTTTGCTTTGGTTATTATCAGTCTGGGATGTACATTTATAAGTTTCAAAATGATTTATGGACCTCTATCAAAAAAGGAACAAGAGCATATGGTGTTTTCCTTTGTGATTGATATAGGTGGTCTTTATTAGGTTTATTATAGAAGTTAGATATGTTTGTTGTCTATATTTTATTGGATGTACTTTGTAAGAATTGTTCTTGCACTTGCATTTGTAGGTATCAATTCAAGGATAAGTTATTGTTGGCGACAGCAATGACTCATGCTTCATTTTCCCAAGACAACAATGGGGCCTTGAATATCCTAGGATCAGAAATCATTGAAGCTGCCATTTCTTTTCGTTACTTATCGAAAAACTCTACAATCTCAAAGGGAGACCTGACTTTCCAGACAGCCAAGCTTTCCAATTGTGGTGCTCTTTTAAAAGATGCTTTTGATTTGCATCTCCATGAGTTGATTAGAGTGGCCCCCAAGGTGGATCCAAAAGCAAAAACTGTAGCATGTGGTTGCTACCGTTCCTTGTTTGGGGCTATTGGAGTTGATGCCAAAAATATAGATGTGGCAAGGGAGAAGTTTTGGATTAGGCAACAAGATTTTTCTTCAGGAAGGCTTGATGCTTTTGAATAGCCCTTTCTTACTCTTCGTAAATGAATGCTGCTTTTTTTTCGGTATGTAAATCTGATTATCAATTACTAAAACTTTAGGCAATGAACCAACCATGTTTTCTGGTATGAATCAAATGGATATGTCCAATTTTGTAGATGATAATTTTGAGAAGGTGAAAAATAGCTTGTGACCTTGTGATATGCAATGAAGGACCAAGTCACGGTACATCCACTTTCTTAAATTGTGATTTTGAGAATTATACGGAAACCTTGAGAGGTGTAATTATGAATCATGGTGCATGGTTATCTTTTTTGATATGGTTTGTAGGAAAATGAAGAAATCTCTAACCTTGAAAGCAAATTGTTTGAATGTGTTTTTTAAAATTTTATTGCAGGGCTGGGACGGCATAGAGCCTGATGTTCTTTAGATGCTCCAAAATTATTTGTGTTTTTATAAAACATGCCATGCAACATATTTCAGTATAGTTTAGTGTGATGATGAGTATTAGTGTTCAAGTTTTATCAAATTTCTGGGGAATTATCCATGAATATAATTGAATTGATTCGACATTTGGATGCCTTTATGTTTAAAGTAGTTTCAATATTTTGTATTAATAATCAAAGTTATTAGACTTGAGATTTGGAATGCTTAGAATCAATATATTTAATAAAAGATTCCAATTTATTTAAAAGATCATCTTAACTTCAGATCTATTGCGTCGAGAAGTATCAAGTCCATCTAGGTGTAAATATTTTTTATACTGCAAAAACTTGAAAAAAAATATGCATCTCGATGGATTTTATCTCTCTTGGCACATGATAGATCTAGAGTCAAGATGGATTTATGGTGACTGTATTCACATACAACTGCTTATAAAATTAAGTTTTACGAAGTTTGATACTATCTTTCACTGTGTAATTTTCTTCCATAATATGGATTCATCATATATTTGTCTATGTCGAATCATGCCCATCCTATTAAGATTCATTCTATTTACATTTAAAAAAAAATTTATGGACATTTTTTTTCCAATCACATTCAATTTATTTGTATTTTATTGACAGCATTATATTTGTCATATTAGTCTATTTCCATTTTATTACATATTTGATCTCAATATGCAATATAATTCATCCTCACCTTTAACATACATGATTCAACTTTTTCATTTTGAAGTGTATTGTGTAACTCAAATTAATAAATTATATCATAAAAAATTGACGAATCGCGGATCTTTAAATGAATAGTTGAAATCAATGTATCAAATCATATTTTAGAGCATTGTTATAGGTATATTGGAATTTTACATAAAACTGATATTGAAATATTTTATTTACTAAGAACATTGAAATGATTTTTTTATTTAATATTTTATTTTAAATGTACGGGAGGAACTATAATTTTTGTTATTAATACTTTTTATATGTCATATTTCAACTTCCAAAAGTGCAATAACTCTTACTATGGTACACAAGAAGTAATTATAAACCTTAAATTACCAAACATGCCCAAGGATAAAATTAAGCAACATCAATACATAAATAATAAATTCTCATATGAAAAAAAATCCATAGATTAAACATAATTATCAATTATTTTAATGTGAGCAATTTTACTTTGAATGGAAAAAAGGTTTGCATGTTTTATTTAGAAAGATTAATTGCAAATGGTTTCCCTTTTAAAATAAACATAATAGGCAGGGTGTACCGACCAAATCAATTCCAAACTTATGTAAGTTATCATTGATAAGTAAATATAACCAAGCATTTGAAGAGTTAAGATAGAAGATTAATTTTTTTTTAAGTACATTAAGTTAAAACAATTGATTCTAAGTAATTGGGATGATTTTAATAATTAATAGTTTCTATTAAGTTGATAAATAAACAATTATTTTGGTTTTAATTCATATTGAACTTATCATTATGCTTAAGGCATCTTTAAGGGCATGGCACCCTTAGGAATCTACTCATGAAAATTATCATCCAAAATAAGTTTCCGAGTTGTCCAAAATCCATTGGACACTTGTATGTGTCATCTATGCATTTTCTCCTTTTTCAATTGTTTGTAGCCTAGCTTTTATTATGCCCCTATCTCTATCTATCACAATTCTATCATAGTGTTATTTTACGATTGCTTATAGGTTTGTGTGTGTGTGTGTGCGTTTGTCCATTTGATTTTAGTTCATACTCTCTAGATTTCCCTATATTGTCTTCATTATCTATGCTATGGTGTGGTAGTGCTCTGGAACATCCTTTATTGAACATGCAAGCACACTACACATTTTCTCATGTATCTGTGGATTTTCTAAATTTGCATTTGCATTTGTTCACTGGCCTATTACAAAAAAAAAATCCTTTGATTTTAACTTGTATATTACACATGCATTTGCAATAAGCATGGTCATGTGAATCTCATCCCACATAAAATTTGACAATATACGTGTGGATCTGTATCTAGATGGAATAGAATAGACAATGCTATCTATTTTTTTATTGGAACATCAACAATAGAAGATTCATGGGTTAGGGTACCAAAACTACATCTCAATTTTGTAAACCCCAAGTTAGACAATTCAATATTGGAAATTTGAACATCATTAGTGTTAAAAAAAATCATCTTGCTCCATGCTTGGGTGATATAGTCACAAAATTCCATGTGGACAAGTGTAAGCAAAACATGCATGGCATGGGAGGGGAGGTGCATATAAACATGTATGGTATAGATATGTGTGCAGGGGTATAGCTTTGATGGGTAGCCCAATCGGTCAGATTTGCCCAACCAAAGCTGACCCTCTATCATGAGGTTATGGGTTCGATTTTGGTTGGGTTCATCGAGGTCAAGCTTGCACTTATTGACAACCGATGGGTGGTTCCCCCAATGTTGGGTTGAACGCCAAGGTTTTGTCTGTGGAAAAAAATTGTGCATGGGTATATGGTTTAGGTATGTGTGTAAGTGTGTGTGCATCATTCAATGAACCAAGAAAGGGGAGGTAACTTAGTCATATTGGTCACTTTTGGATATTATCAATCTTGGTATAGTATGAAGTACTCCCCTTTCGTAACAATGTCTTTTTGGTTTGATGGGAACCATGCGCAAGTGTTGTGTGACTTTGGTGGAATTGATACGTCCCACCTGTTATCTCCCAAAATAAATTTATTTTCATTAAGTTCGCTCAAATAATTTATTTCGATAGTATGAAGAATTTAATTCACGCAATGAGGGTTATGAATATCACTAATAGTTTGAAAGCCTCTATTTTTTTATGAAAATTTCACAAAGTTGTAGCTTCGGTGGCTTGGGCGAGGATCAAAACATCTCATTAGTCACCGACAGACATATAGACTACGGCTTCTGCGACTAGATAAAAACTTCGGCGATCAGAGGTTCTAAGGACTAACCATCGGCGAGATAGTCCACTAAGGGGCCGAAATGGCGGAAGACAAACAGACAAGGCCTTCGATCAATCAATAGAATATCATCGGCGATCGGAAGAACTAAGGGCTACGGATCGGTGAGTTAGTCCACTAAGGAGCCACAACGGCGGAAGACAGACTGACTAAGGCTTCCGATCAATGACAAAAAGTATTTTGATAGCGCGACAATAGGAAATCATCAGCGATCGAGAGAACTAAGGACTATGAATCGACGAGTTTCGAACTAAGCTCCTCCGCAGTGTCGACGACACAGAGAACTAAAGCTCAGATTCCTTCGTCAACGACTTCCGACAACGATAAGATTAGTTCGTTTCACCTCCGAAACAGCGGCAGCGTTCCGGTCTAAAGTGCCGACGGGCTAGAAGACAGAGCTTTCGATCGCCGACGTTGAGAAGATTAGTCATTGGAACCTCCGACACAGCAGCAACATTCCGGTCTAAAGTGCCGACGGGCTAGAAGACAGAGCTTCTGATCGCCGATGTTGAGAAGATTAGTCATTGGAACGTCCGACACTGTGGCAACATTCTTGTTTAAGGTTTCGATGCATTAGTTGTTTCAACTTCCGATCGTCGACAAGCTAGTGATGGAAAGCGCTGACACATAAATAGTCGCGACGATAGTCATTTGAGGCGCTGACATTGCAGCAACATTCAGGCCTGGGGCGCCGACGGGTTAGAGGTTAGAGCTTCCGATCGATGACCGCGACGACAAGGTAGAAAAACCCAAGGGATTAAACAAGAAAGGTCACTTCAGTTAATTGTCAAAACACTGGTTTTTGGTGGAAATTTTACACTGAACTAGTAGTGGTGATTATCAACGACCACATTAGAGGAAATTTGGGGTCTAAAATGGGCCTTATAAGAAAACGCGCCAACAATAAATTTTGTGAGTTGGAATTCAAGAACCAATAGAATTTCAATA
>LPNX011171833.1:3946-29056 GCA_001517045.1 Pseudotsuga menziesii
TATAAGAGGAAGTGATTTTCATCTTCAATGTTCTTACTCTCACAAAGGTGGCAGATCCTTTCTACCCAAGGAGTTTTAGGGACTGTCCAACGACCAGTTTCGCTGTGGAGCTCATGCGAGTTCGTTCTTATCTTAGCTATATTAATTTTTTTCTTAGGACTGATTAAAACAGAGAGATAGTTTTGATCTTCAAGAGTAGGGTTGATGACCTCCTTATAATATCTTAATTTTCTTTTGGCCTCTAAATCTTTCTCACACCACAATTTTTCTTTAAACTTAGAAGCAATTAGATTTTTAAGCTAATTGAACTAATTGAACTATATTAAATTTATAATTAATTATGATTTTTATAAGTTCAATTAATATCATGTATATTAATAATAGTTAATAATTTTGATTAATAAATAAATGGTTTGGATTTTAGATTTTTACAACTAAATATATTGATTATCATTAAATAACTATTAAATAACTATAATTGATTATAAAATAAATTGTTTTATAGTTTATATTTTGATAATATTAATTAATTAATAATTAATAATTTCTATTTAGAGTTTATATTTTTATTTTAAAATATAAATACATTTTATGTTGTTATTTTATATCTCAAAGGTTTTGTTTGGGCATCATCATCATTCAATTGAAAAAACATCTCTATATACAACCATAGTCTTTGTTAAATCAAATATTAACCATGAATTAAAAATAATCAAATGCTTTTCATTCAACTTATCACAATCTATAAAGTAATCTAATGGTTATGTCTCTTATGTATTACGATATAACCCTAAGTGGTATGATATATAATATTATTGTGACACATTAATTAATTAATTAATAATGTATTTATATTTGGATTTGATTATAATTAATAGTATTTATTTAATAATAATATTTAAATATTTAAATAATTATTATATTATACTCAATTAAAATTTTAATTTATCAATATTAATAATAAGAAATAAAAGTATAATAATTAATTGTAGCATAATAATTTATTATTATTTTGGAGATATGCCTATGGGCCCACTTGTTATTAGAAACAACCACATTAAATTAATTAATGTGTCTGAATACACCGATAGGCGTAAATTTAGGCACATACTTTTTATATTAATGTTTTTCCCGATGGTGTGTGCTTAAATTTACGTTTATCGGCGTATTTAGACACATTAATTAATTTAATGTGGTTGTTGCTAGTTTAATATTATGCAGAAAATGATAAAGTGAAACATGAATTCTATTTTTTTTTACTGATCACTGGATTTTTGGTTTCATTCTCTTATCACTCAATATGATTATAAAATATCCATCAAGTATGATGAATTAAAATGATAAGAAGAAACATACATTGTTGTTTTTCTTTTTTGACCATTGGAATTTTGGTTTCATTCTCTAATCACTGAATCTGATTACTAAATATTTGCTGGATGTAAACTCCAAATCTCTGAATGGGTCACCTCTTTTTGCAAGTATATCCTAATCTTCTTTTCCATATTAGCTCATGTTTTGCATTTTATTTCACATCTGCTGCTCCCAATAAAACATTGATATGCTTGCCCCCAAAAAACAAACATAAAAGAAATGGAACTCATAGCACATAGAACAGATAGATCATCACTTACGTGAGGCGCATTTCGATGATTTTTGCTAGCTACAGGATCAGTTTACAATGAAGCAAAAATTTAGGAGATATAGAGACTGAAAGTAAACGGCCATAAATATTTGGAATTCAAAGACTTATTGACGTTTGTTTATCCAGGACAGAATGTTTTACATATATCAGGGATGAAATAAGTTAAATAAAAAAAAATGCAAGTTGTGTTAATAGGTGTTTATATCTTAAAATTTTGAAGTTAAAAAAAAATGTAAGTTATGTTAATGAGTGTTATATCTCAAAATTTTGGGGTGGAATATCATCTATGTTTTGTTTTCCCTAGGTTGATTTTATGTTAGTAGTTCAAAATTGGTAATAAACAATTATAATAAAATTGAAAATAACTCATGTGATAAGTGCATTTAATAGCATGGTAATGTGCAGTACCTGTGATAGTAGAACTATATCTAGTAGCTGAGAATAGAGTTAATATGCACAAAGTTTAGTAGAACTCCATTTTGCACTTGGGAGTTGAGCTAATGTGCACTTTGTGTGATAGTAAAACTCCTAATAAACTCATGTGATAATTACACTTGGTGGCATGGTAATGGGTGGTAACATATAACTTATCCCTGTCACTTAACTTGTAGCCTATCAATGTTCAGTGACCACAAGTAGTTGTTCTAGTGTATATATAGATAGCCAACCAATAGGGTGCTTTAGTTTTTATTCATAAGATTGAAGTAGAATATGATTAAATAAAATATAAGATTTCTTCTTGTTATGTATTTTCATGTTTAAGAAAAAATATATAATTAATGGTAAGTTTTGTTGAGTTAAAAATATAAAAATTAATTAATTTAAAAAAAAATTGTGTGCAATTTTATGGATTTATAGAATGCAAATTCAATTTATAATCTAGCACACAATGACGAAAACATTCATATTTATAAAAAAATATTTAATCTTTATATTTTTAAATTTAAATAATAATAAAATAATTAACATTTTATTTTTTTATAATTAAAATTTAAATACTTATTCGTGAATAGTTAAAACAATTATTATTAATGATGATAATAATAGGACCTCCCAAGAGTATATCCAAGAGCCTATAAGCCAGGTATATCAATAACTTGTGACTTAGCAGGACCCAGAGGTCAGTCTCACAAGGGTGAGCCTCTATCCTAAGGGTGTCTACCCTTTGAGCCTTGTCACAATAGGTCAATGAGCAACCCTACCAGGCTGGTTTTGAACCTGTGTCTTTCTTTCTTTTTAACCCATAAAAACAACCACCTCCCAAAAATATATCCAACAACCTGCATCTGCTTTTATCATTTTTTATATTAAAACAATTTGAAGTTTCTCTCACGAAGGATGGCTTAGGGCTTGGCCGATGGCTAATGTTTAAAGCTTACCTATTGTCCAAATCTCAGTCGAAGTGGTAATAAAGAACGAAATCAATTATCAATTATGGGGTCTTCAAAAGGTTACCAAACTCACCCCCATAGAACCCGGGGGATCGCGCAACTATCGAGATAGTTTGGAAAATATTTACCTCAAGGGTGGCATGGTACATTCTTTCAATAGGTAAAATGACAGTCCAGCTAATTCTCCATTCACGAGAGCGGGTGGAAACCAACTCACTCAGCCATTGCCTTGAGGATGGTCTAGGTAAAGTCAAGGTATTTGTTTTATTTATGTTTATTCTTTCAATCGGATTGATAGAGTCCAAGATTATGTACTAAATTTTCTAACATAGTATTTAGATTTTAAGTGTAAATTTATTTTAAACATAGATTTATTAAGCATGTAAATCTAATTTCTTGAGGTATTGGCTCACTATTCAGAACTACTTCAGGAGATCCATTTTCAACTTCTTCTGGGGAAGTACTAAAGGAAAACACAGACATCACTTGGTGGACTGGCATTAGATCTCCAAGCCTTATTCTTTTGGTGGATGGAACATTAAAAAATTGGACTGGTTTTGTCTGGCTCTTAGACTTAAAAGTTTTTGGTTGGTATTGAATGGTGAGGGTTTATGGTCTCTGATTGTCAAGCATAAATACCTTAAAGATAGGTTTGTTGAAGAGTGGCTTCGACTACAGGTTTTTAATATCCAAGGCACTTCTTTCATCTGGAATGGCTTCATCAAAGCACTATCATGGATAACCAGATGCCTGGGATGGAAGGTTGGAAATGGTCAAAGCATAAGGATTGATGCAGATCCAATTGCTGGTTTAAATTCAGATTTTGTGCTACCTGAGGATCTAAGGATCTACTTAGAAGATTATGGTATTTCTACACTTGCAGATGCTCACTTTTGGGGATGGGGCTCTTATTCTCATCAGTATTGGCTTACTGCTGATCAACTCGATTTAGATGGTGACTGGAAGGAGGCCTGGACTTCGTACATCGATGGGATTTCTCATGCAGGCATCAGACTTAGACATGGACTAGACTCACTGGCTTGGCTGCATAACAAAAAGTCTGGGAAGGTCACAGCTCGATTGGCCTATGATTTTATCGCTACTTGCTCCCTCATTTCGCATCCTGACAAGATTCTGCTTCAGTTTTGGAATTATAATTTGCCATTGAAAATTATCTGTTTTATATGGCTCTGCTTAAACAATTGTATCAACACCTGGGACAATTTACTTAGGAAGGGATGGATTGGTCCCAATTGCTGCAATCTTTGCTTCTCTGAAGCCGAATCTATCGAACACCTTTTCATTGGATGTAGGTTTACAAAGGAAGTGATTATAGGCCTCAACACTACTCTTAATCGACCTATACTATGGAATGAACCTACCTATTTACAAAATTGGATTAAATGGATCGAGGTTGAAAATGAATTTTTGTATCTTCCTTTACTCTTGTCTTGGCAGCTATGGATCTCTAGAAATAAGACCATCTTTGAGAATTTTAGAGCAGGCCTGAAACACATTATATTTAATATTTTGGAGCAGCTGAAAGCACATCCAGTGCCTTTATATTGGATATCTAGCAGAAGATTTATAGAACCAACACCAACATATGACTACCCTGCTAGTTTTTTCGACAGTGCCTCTGCCAATAGGATTGGTGGCATAGGTGTTCACATTCTCATAAGCGAGGATCACTAGTTCTGTATTAAAATGGGTTGTGGACAAAGTACCAATACAAGATCTGAATTGTTAGCACTCTAGGTATTGTTGGTCTTTTCTAAGTATATTGGGTTGCCATATAAAAATATTAGGGGAGATTCATCAGTCATTATCAACTGGTTCAATGGTCAGGCTACCCTTTCTGCTCTTGACCTCGATGGATGGTGCCATATTATCAGAGATCTCCAAACTTCCTTTATCCATCTCCACTCCGCACATGTTTTTAGAGAATTTAATGTTAAGGCGGATGGCTTATCTAAGGAGACTCTTCTTTTAGCTTCTGGTAGTCTCCATTTCATGGAATTCACTGAGGTTGAATGCATTGGAATGGGAACATTTCAACTCTATTGACTCTCTGTCCTACTCACTTTCGCTCCTTTTATTTGGTCCTAAGTATGGTTGCACACCTCTTGGTGTCTTTTAGTGGCTTTGACCACTCACTTTTCTGAGCAGGACTACCTGGAAGTTCCTCCCTAGATCAACTACCTGGCCTTCAATTTCTCTATTGTCACGGGGGGTTTGGGAGATGGTTTCTTTGAGATGAGAACTTGTTTTGTTTCTTAGACCATTGATGGGGGGATTCCCTTACTTGTCCTTCTTTTATTGGGAATGAGACTAAGCGCTATTTTTGTGGCTTGGCTCCTTTATCATGTATATGTCCACCTGTGCAGCAAACAAGTTACCTTTGATTCAGTTGAATAACAAGGAACCGCTATTTTTCTTCTGGAAAAAAAATTTAATTTCTTGAGGTATAAATATTTTTTTAATGTACAAAAAATTTAAGATTAAAATTTTTACAATATATTTATGTTAGTTTTAGTTTTTTAATTTTATAAGCCCATATGAAAGGTTTTAATTACTTTTAATTTTTAGGAATATTAGTGACAACATCTTCCCCATACTAAGTTGTAGAGCACCTCATTACTCTAGATGCAATTAATAGTAATATTAAAATAGATTGTATATCAAATTTTTAAAGACAACATTTATATTTTAATCTATATTGATTTAATCAATATTGGTGTTAAATTTTAATAATAATGTTTTATTATTGTCTAAATTTTTTCAATAATTTAACATTTGTAATTGACTTTAAAAGTAAAAAATACTATAATGTAATATATTAACATCAAAATATTCAATAATATTTAATTTAAAATTATTAAAAAATATACAATCTAATTAATAAAAAAATATAATATAATATTTTTATTTCTATTTTTAAGGTCACAACCAAACCACACATCATTTTGGTGTATCGTGTATGAGACCCCTTATTTGTGGAACAAGGGATCTACATGTAACTAACTAAAGTTTACAAAGGTGTACATACCCTACCCCCTCTAAATTTGAACTTATGACCTCCTAGGAAGAAACAAATGTTCTTAACAATTATGCCCATTGGTAGTAAATCCATATAATACACAATCTTGCTAAATATAACATGTTTTTGTTTTGTTTTTATTGCACCATTTGCTATTTTGTGGTGATTATGTATGCATGTATTAAATATTTAACTTTATAATACACACACACTTTTGTTATCTCGCACCACAAAATTTCAATCCATGTAGGATTAGCTTTGGTCTCTTGCACTACAAAATATAGTCCACCTAGGATTGGTTTTTGGTGGTTTGCACAATAAACCATGCAATGCCATGTATTCAACATTTTTTACAAACTCCACTTTTGCACCATAAAGCTTATCACCACTTTCATAACCCCACATTATCTCCACTTTTGCACCACTATTTGAAAATTATGGATTTTCTAAGTCCTTCACAAAAAGTAGTGCTAATGTGAGACTTGTTACGCCTCAAAGTATTTGCAGCTTTCTAGACAGGTCTATTAAATAAAGGGGTTTCAAAATTTTGATGTAAAGGCCAAGTTGAAGCTTCTATATTGGTTTTGGGAGGTTAAATACCCTGGATCAGGCCATGGTAGGTCCCCTTGGTTTTGTCTCTATGAGCTTTGACTTAGTGGCACTGTTGATTGCCTCATGGATGGGCTATATGCCCAAGGGTTGGTGTGTAACACCCCGGTTTTGACCCCGTTGCATTAGAAGTATATGATGTATATATTGTAAGTGATCATGGTGTGGAGCTAAAGGCCAAGGCCCCACCATTGATCGCTTATGCTATGTTTTGGATTTAAACTTGTCACCGATGGTATATCGGGGCATGCGGCATATATTATGGTTATCATCATGTAAATATGCGTCTATAATTAATTAAAATGAACACAACCAGCTACGGTCACGGTAACTAAATTGAAAGGGGAATGATTTTCACAAGGATAAGGATGTGGGGGAATTGTCAAACCTTGGGTCAATGAGGGAAAATACCCATGTGTCTTCTTCCCTTGTTTTTATTGCAACCACTTTCATTAATAACTGCTGCTGTTAGTTGAGGCAGTTATGGCTGGGAGTGGAGTGTGGCAGGACTATCAGTCCATGCCCACACCCACACTCCAGCAGCGGATTGAACCTCACGTTGGGGGAAAATAATGACCACGAGGAATTATCTTCACTCACGCAGACATTCTTTCCCACGCGCCTGTGCAGAACACTCACGCACTCCAACTCGCAGCCCTCCATTGTCTGTTCATTCGTGCACAAGCAGAGCTGTTCATCTTCACGCATGAACCATTTTCCTGTTCATCATTCTCTCACGCACAGGAATTTCAGGGTTTTCCCACATCAATCTTTTCCCTGCGAAGTCGCGGATGCTGTGGCTGTATCCTTTTCCCATGGATTGATTTGTGGGTCCTGCATTGTGGTTGTCATTCACACACTTCCGATTTCGCATCTTCTGTGTTGCTGCTCATCTCATGCATAGATTGAGAGTCGGTATTTCTCTCTTCCTCTGCGTGGTATTTATGCATTTTTTCAGTGATTTCGTTGCCCAGGACAGGCTATGTTCCCCACGTTTGTTGCGAGCTGTGCTCACTGATACATTTCGGGACTGTTATTTTCCCACGTTGTTGGCTGTGTTGTCGTGGTCTTCCTTACATTTTTGGGACTGTTGTAATTCCTCCTGAGAGTCATTTTGGCCACGATAGGGCCAAGAATGACTCAGAAAATGTCTTCCCTGTCTTAAGCTGTAAACATCTGATCGATTTCCTGAGTGAAATGGTTGGTCTTCGGACTGTGTTGGGAGATGGGATGGGGGCTTCGTTTTCTTGATAAACCTGGTGGCTGGAAACCACACAGACAGAGCTAGAGGGCTGGCCTTCTTCTCCATCACCCCTGAATAGCACTGGAAGGGAATGCAGGGCCTGAGGGACTGTGTAGCAGAGAAGGGACTGATTCCTTTTGTTGGGTGTGTGTGGATGTCTTAGAGGTTAGGCTAGTTCTGGTGTGGGTGTTCCTAGCTCTGTAATGAGCTCACCAGCTTAGCATTGAGCCTTTCCCAACTCCTTGATGGCCTGATAAACCCAACTTTGTTGGCTTGGCTATGTGTTTGTATATCCTTGGCTATGTGTAAGCCTGCTAGTTCCCTTATTCCTTGGAGAATCATGCCCAGCTCGAGGGTGGCAGCGTTGCTGAGAGATTAAGGAGCACGCTGGCCTATGGTTGGGTGGAACGTTGCAGTGACGTAGCTGGTTGCGGAATGAGTTCATCATAAGATAAGTGATCTTGTCCATTTTTACTTCTGCAACTATATTTTCTGTTAATGAAAATGACGAACATGTTAAATGAATGCTTGAAGGAATGCACGTTAATTCCGCTGTGCAAGACATATAATTGTAGCTGTGAATGTTGAATAATTGCATCTGTGCATGATAAATATTTGTGTGTGCATATTCTAGTTCAAAGTCTCGTTTAAGCATTCTGTTTCAGCAATTTTTATGCATGTACATGTTCATGGGGCTCTTGGCCTGTGTGCTTGAAGCTTGTAGTCGCGTCCTCTTCGCCATTCGAAGGCATGGGGACGTGACATGGTGTCTGGGGCTTCTAGGGGTAGACCAATTGGAACACATGGCCTAGATATTCTTCTCTTTTGTAAAGGGTTGTCATGCCCTAATTAGCACACCTCGAATGCTCACTTGGACCTATTTCATTAGCATAATATCCCTTCTCTTGGTCTATAGACCCATGACCTTCCATCCTTTATGATGAGAGCTTACATTCCTTAAAAGGAGGGCATTGAGGGACAAGCATCTGTTTGGGTTAGTTGGAGCATGTCGTCCTCCTAATTTTGGCTCAATTATGCTTTTAGTGAAGCCAATCTGCATATTGTATTCTTATTTTATCTCATATAGGGTTTAGTCCCCAAATAGTTGGGGTACAAACCTTAAAATATTCTAATTTGTCATTGAATTGTAGGCGCAATATTGTAAAGTTGGTGGATTATGTGTTAGGATTATTAATATTCCCTTGTCCGCCACCTTAGTTTATTTTCAGTTTCCTAGCTTATAATGTCATTATCACATTCATGAGTGTATGGAGATATTATCTAGGGCCCACTAGCCACTTGATGCACCATCATGCATCAATCTAGGAGCTCTAGAGACCAATCCCTAGATTTTAGGAGATCACTCTGAGGTATGGGAGTTCCACCATCAGTTCACCCTCTTCAGTGTTGAGTCATGCTCTGATGGGCCACATTTAGTTCACTCTCAATTAGTCTAGTGCCTCTACATGACATAAGGATATCTGTGCCTTTGCTCACCTAACATGGCTAGTTAAATGACTATTAGTTGTTTCAATTGTCTGAAGTTGCACTAGTGAGTCTTTAGTGGTGATTATTCCTAGGTTAGTCATGTCTAGATTCATTTTGGAGTCAGGGATTCGAATCAATCCTAGAGGATTTGGATTCTCTGTTTTGTATCACAGATGTATTACATACAATTTAATGAGAATGTGTCCAATTATTGCTGCAAAACTTATCTCTCTTGTCTGATTAATTTCATTGTTCATATTAATGAATTTTTCACTGTAAAAATCAATATCCTTCATTCTTCTTTCAATGTGAGGTTCAATCTAGCCTACAGATCTTGTAGAATTGATAATTTTACATGGTACCAGAGCTCTAGAGAGACGATTCACCTTCGAATTGAGAGTTTTATACAAGTTTTTGTGAAGAATTCAGAAGAATTGTGTTGCCCCTGAAGCTGCAAAATGGATAATTCATCTTCCTTGACACCAAGGATCCTCACACCTTTCAATTACTTGGATTGGAGGGTAGATATGCAGACTGTGTTGCGCAACAAGGGTCTATACAGGGTCACAATGGGAAAGGAGGTCAAACCCAAACATTCTTTTAGAGAAATCGAAGTACCTGAACAAATTGGATGAAGCCTTTGATTCCATGTGTATTCATATATCCAGGGAGTTGCTCTTCCACCTTGATGGATTAAAACTATAGATCAAATTTCAAGACATCTTGGGAAAAATAATATTGCCCTTCCTGAAGGTGCAATAAACCATACAAAGAACCTATGTATGAATAAAACTATAGATCAAATGTCAAGACTTCTTGGGCATAATATTTTTTCCCTCCCTGAAGACGCAAGGAAGACTGATTTTGGAAGCAAGACTGAAGATAATGAGAGATGATATGCACTTAAGGTTGGATTCTTAGAATCACAAACCTTCCTCATTGTTTCAGGAGCCTCTAACCACACAGTTTCCTCCAAATAATCATTTTATTCTCTAGATCTCACCGATGGTCCTAGCATACACATGGGAGATGAATATCAAATCCAAACAATTGGAAAGGGTTAAGTTCGATTAGAGTATGGACTGTTCAATAATGTCTTGCATGTGCCCTTATTAGCAACAAATTTGTTGTGTGTTTATCATATGACCCATACTAGTTCACTAAAGCGAGTTGTATTTGAACCTAACATAGTTGAGATCTCAAATATCTCTTTTGGGAAGTTGATAGCAAAAGGTGTTGTAAATCATGCCTCCAAGGCATATGAGTTCGCACAGTTTTTTCCATACTGACATCAAAGTTCCCTATTAACACATGCTAATGAGACAAGAAGAATATGGCATGAGAGATTCGGCCAATTGAACTTCAAGTACGTCTAGCAGCTACACAGGGATTGTCTCTCATTAAGTCCTCTCAAAGTGTTTGTAATGGTTGTTTGGTAGGGAAACATCTAGGGAGAAAGTATGATGTTTGGAAGGCAAGAAGAGCTGCCTCCACACTTGATTTGATACATAGTGATGTCTCCATGCCAATGCCTACAACATCTATGAATTGATCCAGATAATTTCTTTCCTTCATTGATGACTAATCCAAGTATTGTTGGATCTACTTTCTTAAGCATTTCAAAGTTTTCAAAGCCTTAATTGAGAAGACTCTTGGAAAGAAGATCAAAGCACTAAGATCAAACAATGGATGAGAGTACATCAAAAGAGAGTTTTAGCAGCTGTGTGCTTCAGAAGGTATTCAAATGCAACATCCAGTCCAATACACACCACAAAAAAATGGTGTAGCTGAGAGGAAGAACTGATCATTGAAAGAAATGTATACATGCCTTCTTGAAGCAAGGAATCTTCCACCATATCTATGGTATGAAGCAGTGAACTGTGCTTCGTACATCTAGGACAGAGTATGTAATACCCCAGTTATTAAGCCCCAAACTTATGATCTTTCATGTGACTTATGTCTTTTTGCATTACAGAATTATGATATTTTATATGGCTGTGGACTTATGTTCCTTTGTATGATTAATGTGATTAAGGACTTGTGATCATTGTTTGATAATGTTACTTTGAACTTTAGCAATACTAATAATATTAATGTTATTAATGACACCATTGCTATCTTTGAATGTTGTTATTATTGATTAAATAAACAACTGGATCAATAAAGGCAACTAAAAGAGTACGAGGGACCATGGATTCCACAAAGTGAGGGGGAGTGGGGACATCCCTATCACCTTATAACTTGTTGTTGGCTTAAGTTTTTCCATCCTATTTCATATTTACACCTTGGTGACATTAACAATGTTGGTCACCCAAAATTTGTACAACAGACCCTATTCTTGATATTTATGGACTATGGAGTTAATATTGAATATTTTGAACACCTTAGTGTTGATGTATTTGTAACTTCGGAATGTATTCACTTGTATATTTCTTATTGTACCCCGACGGAGATGTTTGCTCCTCCAATCGGGAGAGTCATTAATATAATAAAGTCATGTAAATTCATTGAGGTTAACTATCCATTGTAAGTTGGGGAAATAGACCCCACAGTTGAGTTGTATTAGGGTCATTAGACTCTCCTAGAGAAGTCAGCCCTATAGAGTAAATGTAAAGTGGAAAACAAGTATAAATTAGAGTGAGACTCTCTATTTGAAATGTACACTCACTCAACAATAGCGCATGAGTGAGAGAGGAGTATCTTGCACAGGCGAGACAGAGAACAACTCGAAGATCATCTTTGTATCTTTGGGTTTTACTTTTGCTATTGGTGCTCATTATATCTCTGAGGAAGTTGCGGGGTTTTCTCCTTTATGGTTTCCCCAAGGAAAATTCTTTGTGTCTCTTGTCTCTTGTGATTATTGCTGTGCATGTTATTCTCTTAAATAATATCCTAGATCATATTGATTAAATGATAAAAATATAACATGGTATCATAGCTAACCTAAGAAGAAGACACTGTGCAGCTGCAGAACCTGGGGCTTCTTACTTTTTGAGTCTCTCTCCACAGATCATCAACAAAAGGAGGCTAGGCTAACTCTCCATTGAAGGGTGCATCTTTCTGTTGAAGCAGAATCTGATTCCAAGTATTTTCTGTTTTTGACTTGTCACTACTGTGGGAAATTAGGGCTTTCCACAGAAGTGGAATTTTGAGTGAGCCCGACATTGGATTGCTCTCCTCCTCAAAATCGAAATTTAGAGACTAAAATCAAAGTTTTTGGTTGGGTAGAACTCCAGGAAATTCAAACCCGTATTTGACCATGGACCAGAAAATCAGCATTGCAAAAGATTAGCTCCAGATCCAGTTCATGCATCTCAAATTGGTAAGATCTAAATCTTCTGTATTTCCATTTGAGGTTCTCTTTAAAGATGTCTCATCACAACAAGATGGATGAAAATCTTGAAGGAGCTGATAACTTCCGAGCATGGAAGTATAGGATTTCACTTGTTCTTGAAGAAAATGAATTGGACGAGGTTCATGTTCCAGAGGGAGATGAGGCTAAAACCTTACACAAGAAGAACTTGGTCAAGGCCATGAGGATTATTGTTGAGTCTATAAAGGATCACCTTATACCACATGTGTCTTCCCTAAAGACACCTAAAGAGATGTTTGATTCCTTGACCAAGCTATTTGAAGGGAAGAATATAAATCAGAAGATGACTTTGAGAAATTAGTTGAAGAATGTAAAGATCCAGAATGCAGAGAACATACAGTCATACTTTACAATGGTCTCTCAAATCAAAGAACAACTTGAAGCTGTGGAAGAAGAAGTAGATAATGGAGAAATTGTGATGACCACCTTGAATGGTCTCCCTAGGTCACGAGACTCCTTTATTCAAGGGATTTGTGCTAGAAGAAACTTAATCACTTTCAGTAGGCCGTGGGAGGAATGCTCACAAGAAGAAGCTTGAATAGTAGCTCGAGAAGAAAATATTGGAAATGAATATCGATCTCTAACAGCACACACTAATAAAATCAGAAGGGACCACCATCATCTCAAAGGTAAGCATTCTCATCAGAATCATAAATATAATCCAAGAAGATCTAGTAGAGATCTATCTAAATTCAGATGTTATAGATGTGATGAGAAAGGACACTTCGCCAGAGATTGTGCTAGAAATAAAGGTGGCTCTCACAAGAAGAAGGACAAAAAAATAAGACATCATGCTCACACTGCAGAGGATGATGAACCTCCCAGGAAGAGAGTCAAAGAAGAAAGTGAAGATTCTTCAAGCGATGAAGAGTATGTTTTGATTTTTGCCCTCATGGGAACTATTACATATGGAAGCAATGGTTGGCTCATATATAGTGGGGCTTCCAAGCATATGGTGGGATTCAAAGAATCCTTTGTGAAACTATCCGATCACGAGTCACCCCACAAAGTGAAACTTGGGGATGACTACTAGTATCCCATAAAAGGTAGTGGTGAAGCTTTCTATAGTCTAGACTCTAGAAAATCTATGAAGATGAAGGATGTCTTGTTTGTACCAGGACTAAAGAATAACTTCTCTCCATATTTGCATTTGGATGCAAAAGGTATGAGGGTTGCATGAGGGTTATTTGAAGAAACAAAAGTACCCAGGATCCGAGATACAACAATGAATGAAGCAACTCCAGAAGAAGATCGAGAAATGGAAGAACCTTAGTAACCTATAGATCCATCCCATGAGAATAATTCTTACAAGAGGAAACCAACATGGGTACGTGAGGCTATCCAAGGTGCAGAGAGATATGGCACTCCAAAAGAAATGCGTAGAGAAAGGAATAGAACTAGGTCCTACGCCAGTTATGTAGCCCTACTGTGTGACATCATTGATAAAGAACCTTCCAACTATGAAGAAGTGGGAGAATGGAAGGATGTGATGATCAAGAAATACCAATCGATCAGGAAAAATGATGTCAAGGATGTGGTCCCGATACCAAAGGGGAATTATGTTGTGACTTCAAAGTGGATCTACAAGATCAAGCATGTTGCAGATGGCATCATAGAGAAATATAAAGCGACATTAGTGGCACGTGGATTCTCCCAGAAGGAAGGGATAGATTATGAAGAAAATTTTGCACCTGAAGCTAGATACACTTCCATCATATCAGTACTTTGTCTGGCTACAGTGATGAAATGGAAGATACACCAGATGGATGAGAAGACCGTGTTCTTGAATCGTGTAGTGGAAGAGGAAGTGTATGTGGAGCAGCCACTCGGATTTGAGACACACAATAGGGAGACTCATGTGTGCAAATTGAAGAAGGCCCTATACAGTTTGAAATAGTCACCCAAGACGTGGTATGACAGGATTGACAACTTCCTGACTAGTTTGGGATTTACCAAGAGCAAAGTGGATTCCAACCTTTACTACAAGGTTGAGGAAGGAAACCCAGTGATACTCCTACTGTATGTAGATGACCTGCTTGTGATAGGTGAGGATGGGTTGATTTCTAACACAAAGAGGAAGCTTGTTGCTGAGTTCGAGATGAAGGACTTAGGTATGATGCACTACTTTCTAGGCATGGAGGTGTGGTAAAATGCGGATGGAATCTCCCTTGGACAAGGGAAGTATGCAATGGAGATTCTGAAGAGGTTCAGGATGATGGACTACATGGCCATGGCCACACCTATGGCATCAAACCTGAAGCTATTGAGTGATGCTTCATCAGAGTCGGTTGATGCCACGATGTATCATCAGATGATTGGGTCCTCGATGCACCTAACAAATACAAGAATAGATATTTTCTTTGCTATGAACACATTGAGCCAGTTCCTGAAGGATCCGAGACATGTTCACTTGATTGATGCAAAGCATATTCTAAGGTACCTGAAGGGTACAATTGATTATGGGCTCAAGTATGAGGTGAATTAGAAGATTAACCTAGAGGGATATGTGGATTCAGATTAGGCAGGAAGTTCCATTAATAGGAAGAGAACTTCGGGGTGTTGCTTCAGTATGGAATCAGACTCTGATCTCTTGGTTTAGTAGGAAGCAGTCTTGCATAGCATTGAGTATAGCAGAAGTAGAGTATGTCGCATCTTGTTCAGCTAGTTGTGAGGAAGTGTAGCCGAGGAAGCTACTATCTGACCTATTTGATCTCCAGTTGGATGCTATTTGTATATATTGCGACAACCAGAGTTGCATGAAGTTGTTGGAGAACCCGGTGTTCCATGACAAGTCAAAGCATATCAAGATCAAGTATCACTATATCAGGGATATGGTGCAGAGAGGAGTAGTGAAGCTCCAGTATGTTGCAATGGACGAGCATATGTATTATGTGTCCATGAAGCCGTTAGATAGAGTGAAGTTTGAGTACTTCAGAGAGAGGCTTGGTGTTTGTCAAATCGAGGTTCCATCCAAAGGGAAGTGATGAGTCCGAAAGATGCAATGCCTTTTCAACATGGTGGCAGGTTGGGCCTCCCATGGTTGGATGTAGGTGCATATCCTTTCCGACATGGTGGCAGGCTGGGCCTCCCATCGTCGGATGTAAGTGCAGATCCTTTTTGACATGGTGGTAGGCTGGGCCTCCCAAGGTCGGATGTAAGTGGAAAGCCTTTTCAACATTGTGGCGGGCTGGGCCTCCCATGGTTAGATGTAAGTNCATGGTGGCAGGTTGGGCCTCCCATGGTCAGATGTAAGTGCAGATCCTTTCCGACATGGTGGCAGGTTGGGTCTCCCATGGTCGAATGTAAGTGCAGATCCTTTCTGACATGGTGGTAGGATGGGCCTCCCATGGTTGGATATAACTCCTGATGATGATGAGACCTACATCCAACATGAAAAAGGGCTGGCACTGTAGATGAATTCCTACATGGAGGCTAGGCCTACATCCAACATGAAAAAGGGATGGCTCTGTAGAACTTCCTATGACGAGTAGATTTGAGAGATAGCACCATTTGCTCGAGATAGTGGCAGCAGTGATGATGATGATCCAGTGATGAAGACTTGTGCTGATGAACTACGTCAAGAGAATACCTTCCTAGTTAAGAGGGAGTGTTGATGTATTTGTAACTTTAGAACGTATTCACTTGTATATTTCTTATTGTACCACGACAGAGATGTTTGTTCCTCTGACTGGGAGAGTAATTAATATAATAAAGTCATGAAAATTCATTGAGGTTAACCCTCCCTTGTAAGTTGGGGAAATATACCCCACAATTGAGTTGTATTAGGGTTATTAGACTCTCCTATAGAAGTCAGCCATGTAGAGTAAATGTCAAGTGGAAAACAAGTATAAATAGAGAGTGAAACTCTCTATTTGAAACACACACTCACTCAACAATAGCGCATGAGTAAGAGAGGAGTAGCTCGCACAAGTGAGAGAGAGAAAAACTATCAGAGATTATCTTTGTATCTTTGGGTTTTACTTTTGCTATTGGTGCTCATTCTATCTTTGAGGAAGTTGTTGGGTTTTCTCCTTTACGGTTTCCCCGAGGAAAATTCTTTTTGTCTCTTGTCTCTTGTGATTATTGTTGTGCATGTTATTCTCTCAGATAAGATCCTAGATCATATTGTTTAAATGATAAAAATCTAACACTTAGTGGGCCCCTCTTACCTAGGGCTCCCTTTTTGGGAAGAGATTCCCTCACATTTATGTTTTTTTGGTCATTTATGAACCCTTTTCTTAGTTTTTAGGGGTTGTAAGTTATTTTCTAGATTCCACTATTGCACTAGGCATTGATGATCCTATTTTTGTGCTTCCATGATATTTATGACCCTATTGGATGCCTTCTCTCACATATTTTTCCCTCCTTGATGTTTTTTAACACACCCTTATGCATTAGTGTGCCTCCATGTGCTCTTCATGGCTCCACTCCTTGATTTTTGGTAACTCCTCCTCATGGTGCTAATTCGGGAAAGGTAATATCCTAACTAAGCCACCACTCAAATAATTCAATTTAAGTCTCCATGATGAATCTTAAACCTTACCTCTCTCTAATTTGAGTTGATGCCCCTGGGTTAGAGTTGGCCTCCTGATACTATAAATTTAGTATGCCCTCTCCTTATTGAAGCTAATCTCGAGCTTTGGATCATGTGACTTGTGCTATCTATCCATGTTGGGAATGTTGGGACTATTGGGAGTGTATTGAGACTTAGATTTAGTCTATTTGTTTTCCCTTTGCTTCCATTCTATCACTTTACTAGTCTAGGTTCTCGCACAAGAAACCATGAAATGGGAAGGACTAGCTAAGTCATATCGCATAAGCAGTGGAGACAGATAAGAAAGTAGTAATGGGAAGCATTGTGGTTCTCGGAAGAGGTAGTTCTTAGAGTTGCTAGACTAAGTGAGCATATACCCATGGATCCATGGTCTCGTATCAGGGGTGACCAGTTCAAGTGAGGAAGTCTTGATTGTGTCTACGACTGGGAGGAAAGTTGTCCTGTTGCAGCTAGTTTCCCATATCTTCAAATAAGTATTTCTCATAAGATTTTATTTATGTTTTAACATTATTATGATGATTATGTGAAATGGAGGATGATTTGATTTATCTATATTCTTTATTATTGTATGTCAAAATATGGTTACAGGAAGAATGGACTCCATAGGATTCAAACCCACCATGCTATTCATTCTAAACTTCTTTCTCTTCTTCAAAAATTGTATTCATGACTCTACCGTATTAGGAGGGGAGAAACCATATGATCTAGTTCACCAATATATGATCATTTATGGATTGTGGGACATTTTTCATTGTGTCTAGAACAAAATTTCTAGTAAGTATCATCTTTCATTTCATCAGAAAATATTTCTGGATGACCAAGATATGTTTGTTTCGGTCTAGTAGTTTTCCTAGTGCCAAGTTGAGAAAACCAATTGTTAAATTAGAAATGTTCTATGCATGGCTGTGCTCCTATTTGCATATATTAGTTTGAATAATTTAATATGAATGTAACATTGGTTGATGGATGGAGGGAGGCAACCATACAATCTAAAATATACTAGTTAAAAATGGTTGTAGGGGACAACCATCGAAAGGTGATTTCGTGGGTTGTGATAGCAGTTGGTGCCTTTTGTTTTGCTATGGTTATGGTGTGAATGCAGATGAAAGCCTACATATGTGTATTTATGTGTGATTTTATTACTTTTCATCCTCACCAATAGCACACACATAACAACACCAAAAATAAACTTATTTTGCAAAAAAACTTACAACAACAATACTCTTTTTTTAACAATTGTGGTTTCAATGTTAATACAAATTTTAATGCATGAATGGGTTTTAGGACCTTATTCTCACTAAGGATGTTGAATAATATTACTTAATCACATTTGTTACAATTTTGACCATTGGTATTAAATAATTAAAAGTGTCACAACTTTAGTTATAATTTAATCTCTAGAGTTAAAATTTTTAATTATTTAAGTGATTGGTTAGTTAGCCTACCATAATTTATTTGTATCCGTTGTGCTTAAACTTAAATTAGTCCTAATTTTAGCACCTTTGGTCTTTTTTAAGGGCCAAGGACACTACAAAGTGGTATCGGAGCTGAAGTTTTCAACACTGCAGCTGTTGGCCTTCTGCGAAGTTACAAGTCATTATGTAAACATGCATTTGCATTAGATAACTTGGATGCATGCACCTTAATATAGTTTCACATGTGAGTTAGTTAATCAAATTGTTATCTTGGGATGGTTATGGACTTGATGTTCAACCATTAAGGAGAAATATTGGAAGGATTTCTACCCCCCTTGTCCAGTTAGGTAGATTGTAACTTAGAGAAGTTGGCTAGTTACTTTATAAACTAGAAGAAAAGTAGTTTTAATGATAATGAACTTATACCATTGTGTTGTTTACTAACAAAATGTTGAAAATGAACACATTTCACTTCTCAGTGATTGATTGAAAAAGCGATGTGACCACTAAACTGATATTTTAATCAAACCTATGAAGACTACAGAATCAACAAGTACAAGTTCAGAAGTAGGAGGTCATAGATTGGAGATAGAATTTGAGGAAGGAAGGAGACCATATAGTTCTGAAGAGGAGTTTGTTGAGGGAAGAAGGTCAATTAGACATAAGATGAGTAATGAACCATTAAGCTTGTAGGATTCATTAAGGAAGTGTAGAGAGGATAATGAAAGAATAATTCATATCCAGGAGCAGATTATGAATGATCTAAAATCATTGAAGACTATCCCAAGATCTGCTGAAAATATTCATGAAAGAGGTTATGTAAGGTCTAGATCATATTCAAGGATACCTTATCACTCAAAGAGAAAGAAGGGGTATGCATCAAGAAGTACAGAGAGTATTCCTGAAATATCTCTAGTGATATACAAGAAGAGGAGGTCTGCTCGAGATGAACTAGTAGGAGAGCTTAGAATAATCAATCCCCAAAATTTTGATGGAGAAGTAAAAAAAGGAGAAGATGTTGAAGCATGGTTGTTGGGACTCAGGAATTTCTTCTAGTTGCACCAATACACACCTAATATGGAAGCATGGGTATCCATATCCCATTTGTAGGGAAAGACATCTATCTAGTGGGATCATCTAGTTAAGCTAAAAAGCATCGACGAAGACATAATATCTTGGAAGAAATTTAGGAATTACTTCCAGAAGGAATACCTCTTTGAGAAATAGTATGACAAAAATATGGAAGAGTTCTTCAAGATTAAGTTGGAAGCATGACTATGGATTCCTATGAGAAGAAGTTTATGGAAATTTTCAAGCACACAAAATTCATCAAAGATGAGAAGGTAAAGACTCAAAGGTTCTTAAGTGGTATTCCTAAATCTTATAGAGATAAAATCCAATATGATAGAACAAGATGGAACCTCGAGGATGCCATCTAGAAGGAAAAACAATTATATGAACAGAATAAGAGCAAGTTCCCATATCAAAAAAATTGGAAGGATATGAAGAACAACAAACAGGAGTAGAGAAAGAAAGGTTTCCAGCCTTCAAAATTTAGAAATGAAAATTCTTATCAACAAGGAAAACCAAGGGAAGAGACTTCGGGGAAAATACCACATGTGGAATGTTGGATATGCAAGGAAAATCACTTTGCTAGTTAGTGCTCGCATTAGAAGAATAACCTTCACAACATTTAAGAAGATTCAACTATTGGAGATGTAGGTGGAAGTGTTCAAAGGATCTATCTAGCCTTGGATGGGAGGCAAGTTGACCACCAGTCCCAAATGATTGAGGTAGAAGGTAAGATTGCTAATAAAACCATAGCTATTTTGATTGATTCTGGAGCTAGAAATAGTTGCATTGCACCTAATATAGTTGAGAAATGTCATTTGAATAAAAGTAAACTTGAAACAACAAGTCTAATATAGTTAGCTACAGGAGCCAAGAGGAAAATCACAAAATTTGTAAAGATGTGTTCTTTAGAAATGAATGGATCAGTGAAAACCTTTGTAGACTTAAACATCATACCCTTGGGGTCATATGATGTATTGATTGGCATGGATTGGTTTGATTCACACCATGCCATACTATATTGTCATAATAAAACTTATACTTGTTTAGATGAAGAAGGAGACCGAGTGACAATAGAATGTGTATTTAGACCCATATCCTTGAGGTAGGGCTCATCTCTACAATTGAATAAATTTCTCAAAAAGGGATGCCAGTTATATGCAATTCATGTGGGATATTTAAAAGAAGGAAAGGATCTAGAATTGCAAGATTATCAATAATATAAGAGTTTGTAGATATATTTCAAGAACCGCCAAAAATGACTCCTAAGAGGGACATTGATATTTTTATCAACTTGGTTCCAGGAACAATACCTTCATCTAAAGCACCTTATATAATGAGTACTACAAAGTTAAAGGAATTACAGATGCAATTATAGGAGCTACTAAAGAAAGGTTACATAAGACTCAGTGTTTTACCTTGGGGAGCCCCCATGTTATCTGTGAAGAAGAAGGATTAAACTCTAAGATTTTACATAGATTATAGGCAGTGGAACAAAGCAACGGTTAAAAACAATAACCCCTTACGAATAATTGATGTCTTGTTTGATCATTTGAGAGGAGACAAGGTGTTTTCAAAGATAGATTTGAGGTCAAGATACCACCAAATTAGAATTAAGAATGAAGATATCAGTAAGACAACATTCCGAACAAGGTATCGACATTATGAGTTCACAGTGGTACCTTTTGGTTTAACAAATGCACTAGCAATATTCATGTGTTAAATGAATGAAGTCTCCAAAAAATAATTAGATAAATATGTGATTGTATTCTTGGATGACATCCTCGTCTATTCCAAGACAGAAGAAGAACATTAAGAACATCTAAGGTTATTAATTCAAGTGCTTAGAGACATCAATTGTATGCAAAATTAAGCAAGCATTCTTTCTATCAAGGAAGAATCCACTACCCAGGGCATATCATATATGAAGAAGGTGTTTCAGTAGATCCTGAAACGATAAGAGTCATTATGGAATAGCCACCACCTAATAATGCTTCAGAAGTAAGATCTTTCATGGGATTAGTTGGGTACTATAGAAGTTTCATCAAAGGATCCTCAAAGTTAGCTCATCCTATCACATCTTTGCAGAAGAAGGGTGTAAAGTTTGTTTGAAATCCTAAGTGTGAAGATAGTTTTCAAAGTCTTAAGGAAATGCTTACTAGTGCACTTGTTCTAAAGATTGCAGATCCAGAAGAAAACTTCGTTGTGTGCACAGATTCCTGTAAACAAGGCATTGGTGGAGTATTGATGCAGGATGGACATGTATCAGTTATGAATCTATAAAGTTGAAGGAACATGAGTAGAACTATTCCACCCATGACTTAGAGCTTGTAGTTATCATCTATGCTTTGAATATGTGGAGACATTATCTAATGGGTAAAAAGTTTGAGTTGAGAATTGATCAATAATGGGTTAAAATACTTGTTTGAGCAACCTACTTTGAATGTAAGACAGAGGAGGTGTATGGAGTTATTATGTGAATATGACTTTGACATCAAGCATATCAAAGGTAAGGAAAATAAAGTAGCTGATGCGCTTATTATGAAGATGCATGTGATGCATGTAGAAACTATTAACAGTAACACATCATATTTAAATGATAAGATAATTGAAGCCAATGTTACAGATGAACTTTATCAATAAGTAAAAGAAGGATTGAAACAACCGAAAATTCCACGAAAATTTGATAAGTATAAGTTTGAAGAAAATGGGATCCTCATGCACAAAGATAGAGTTTATGTGCCTAATGTTGGAGGTAGAAGGAAGATGGTTCTTAAGGAAATGCATGATGTTCCTTATGTTGGTCATTCATGTTATCAAAAAATAGTAGCAACAGTAAGGAAACAATACTATGGGCTAGGGATGAAGAATGATCTTGCAGAATATATAGCTAGGTGCTTGGAATGTCAAAAAGTTAAACTTGAGCATCGACATCCATCGGGATTGTTGCAGCCCTTGACAATATCAGAATGGAAATGGGATGTAGTGATGATGGATTTCATCACCAAGTTACCTAAGATGAGATTGCAAAATGATGCTATCATGGTTTTGGTAGATAAGTTGACTATGGAAACACACTTCATTCCCGTAAATACTACTCACAAAGCAGCTAACATTGCAGATATTTACATGAAATAAATAACCAGATTGGATGGTATTTTGAAGGCTATAATATTAGACATAGATTCAAAATTTACTTCTAACTTTTGGAAAGGATTTTTTGAGGGGTTTGGTACAAGTCTAAACATGCGTAAAACATACCACCCTCAGATAGATGGACAGACATAAAGAGTTAACCAAGTGATTGAATATATGTTAAGAATGTATGTGATGGATCAACCATCTAAGTGGGAAGATTATTTACACTTGGTGGAATTTGCTTATAATAATG
Organism: Pseudotsuga menziesii; assembly: GCA_001517045.1. NCBI lineage: Eukaryota > Viridiplantae > Streptophyta > Pinopsida > Pinales > Pinaceae > Pseudotsuga > Pseudotsuga menziesii. Next base: position 27,165 of record LPNX011171833.1, read on the forward strand.
GATATCATCCATCTTTGAAGATGAGTCCTTTCGAGGCCATGTATAAAAGGAAGTGTAATACTTCCATTAGTTAGGATAACCCAACAAACAGATTCATTGTTGGACCATAATTATTAAAGGATATGGAGGACCGGATGGTTAAGATAAAGCAGAATGTAAAGGCATATCAAGACAAGCAAAAAAAATATGCATATCAAAACAAGCCCACCAGGAAATTTCAAGTTGGAGATCATGTGTTTTTGAAATTTAGAACCAAGAAGAGTTCCTTAAACTTGGGAAATTTCTCCAAGCTAGCTGCCAGATACTGTGGACCTTTTGAGTTCTTATCTAAGATAAGACCTGTTGCTTATGATCTGGATCTACTTGCTTGCGTTAGAGTACATGATGTGTCTCATGTGTCTTTATTGAAAAAGTATATAACTGATGCTAACCATGTAATTGATTGGAATGCACTATAAATTGTTATTCCCTCTCCTTATTGAAGCTAATCTTGAGCTTTGGACCATGTGACTTGAGCTATTTATCCATGTTGGGAATGTTGGTAGTATTGGGAGTGTATTGAGACTTAGATTTAGTCTAGTTGTTTTACCTTTGCTTCCATTATATCACTCTACTAGTCCATGTTCTCACACATGAAGCTAGGAAATGGGAATGGCGAGCTAGGTCATATCCCATAGGCACTGGAGATGGATAAGAAAATAGTAGTGGGACGCATTGTGGTTCTCATAATAGGTAGTTCCAAGAGTTGCTAGACTAAGTGAGCCTATACCCGTGGATCCATGGTCTCAGCTCGGGGGTGACTTGTTCAAACGAGGAAGGATTGACTATGCCTACAACTGGGAGGAAAGTTGTCCTGCTGCAACCACTTTCCCATATCTTCATATAAGTATTTCTCATTAGATTTTATTTTTGTTTTAGCATACTATTATGATGATTATGTGCAATGGAGGATGAGTTGATTTATCTATATTCTTGATTATTGCATGTCAAAATTTGGTTACAGGAATAATGGACTCTATAGGATTCGAACCCACCATGTTATTCATTGTGAACTTCTTTCTCTTCTTAAAAACTTGTATTAGTGACTCTATGATAATGGGAGGGGTGCAAACATAATCTTGGGTTATACAATATATAATCATTTATGTGTCATGGGACTTGTTCCATTGTGTCTGAAAAAATGTTTCTAGTAAGGATTGCCTTTTGTTTCATCGAAAAATATTTCTAGATGACCAAGACATGTCCGTTTTGGTCCAATAGTTTTCCCATTGCCAAGTTGAGCGCACCAATTGTTACTTTGGAAATGTTCTATGCATGGATTTGCCCCTATTTGCAGATCTAAGTTTGAAGAATGTAATCTAAATGTAATACTAGTTAATGGTTTTAGGGAGGTAGCCATACAATCTAAATAATACTAGTTGAAAATGGTTGTACGGGACAACCATTGGGAGGTGATTTTCATGGGCTACGATTGCAGTCGGTGCCTTTTGTTTCTCTATGGTTGTGGTGTGGCTATAGATGACAACCTACATATGTGTCTTGATGTGTTATTTTATTAATTTTTAGCCTCACTGATAGAACCTGTTAAGTCAGTAATTTTTCCTCCTTTATTGGTTTATTTTTCCAATTTTGGTTTGTTTTCCAATCACCCTCAGTTACATTTTTGGTTTGATTTCAGTTTTGGGTCTCCTTAGAGATTCTATTGGTGATTGAGTGGTTTTTGAACATAGTCTTGTTAGGTTTTATTTAGTTTTTAATGATTTGTTTAGATTTTAAAAAGGGTAAAGAAATTCTTATGTTCAAATGTTGATTCAATGATATGTTTAGAGAGCAAGTAAACTTGTTTTATAAGCCTAACAATCCTCTAAACCTCCGACAATTTAGTAAAAAGC
>LPNX011171847.1:3901-56104 GCA_001517045.1 Pseudotsuga menziesii
TATCTTTCCCAGAATCATTAAAACCTATACCCCAAAGCCACAAACGCTTTTTCTTGGGGAAGGACAGGGTATCCAAAAACCGTCAGCAAAATAGCCAAAACACCAAAGCCAGAATCCATTTCCAAGGATTTTATGGAAAACAGGCTTATCAAATTCTTTGAGGTTGAAATTAGGAGATGTGTAAATTAACTTACTTGAGTTGGCCATGGAAATCTCACTGACTTCATTGGGATCGAGCCAAACATTTCCTTTTCCGCACTTGAGGACGCTCGCCGCTAGGCGTTTCTGTAACTTTAACGACACCATTTTCACCTATGAATCTAGGCTGCTTCAGCAAATCAACAGTAAAATGCACCGCCGGCATCAAAGATCATCTAAAGAGATGAAATTTTCGTATACAGTCTATAAATATAGAGAAAGAACACTAAGGTTTGAGGAGAGATGACCTAACCCAAGCTTGGCCTTCATGCGGCAAAAAGAAGGAACCTCGTTAAAGTAAGCGTTCCATATGACCCTAATAAATCCCAGCACCTGATCTTGCAAGGGAATCTTAAGATGTTTGAAATTTTCTATAAGGGGATCATCGTAAAAGAGGCTCTCCCAGCTATATGTGTTTGGAATAATCTAAACGATATGCAATTTGCACTTTTTCCACCAAATTTTTCCAAAATTTGTAATGTTATTTTAGCATTCAAGTAACCCCATCTACTGCCATGGTCAACCTGACAAAGAATCCAGCAACAAGAGCTTCATATCCAGGTTGATCTTCACAATTACCGGATCCACTACCAAACCGACTTAGGGGTCATGGAGGTCTATCTTTGTGGCGCCTTGAGGAAGGAAAAGTAGATAGAATAATTGTTTATCCTTTTTCACTTTATTTGCCATAGATATCAGCACAATTTAGTGTTTTGGTCTTCAAATTGCAATTAAATTATAACTTATCAAGATGTCTTATTTTGCAAACATAACTCTTTGGTCATGTGGATAGCCAATTTGATTCCATGACTTCATGGTCTAAATCCTATTATATGGTTGAAATATTTGTAAGTTTGTAAATACTAGGTAGTTGTTACTCTGAAGATTAGTCATTAATCTACTATGGACGGCATTTCTAGCTTCATAATAATGCAGTATTCATGTACTAAATAGCACAAATGTGCATGTTTCCATATTTTCTACAACTAATTTGTCATTTTGCACCATTTTGGGGAATATATAAAAATATATGTTATATAAAAATCCTCCCGAGACAGCTTCACTCCCAGGATTTTTAGGAAATGCCACTCAAGGCATTTCCACTCCTCCCACGTCACTCTGCACTTTGGTAACATTGTCCCAAACTATGTGGTAGGCCATGCGTAGATCATGCATAAATGGCTAGATACAAAACTAATAATGAAACAATCAGAGCCGAGGATGAGGATTTCATGGACGTTGTTGAGATATTTATGGATTATCCTAAATATGCCATATTGTTATGGTCACCTAATGCTATAAAAAGGGACCTATCGTACATTTGAAGATACAATGGGAATGGATTGATTACTCTCGTACCAAATGTTAAATTAAACAGGAACAACAATAAAGTCAGAGTCACACAAAAGTAGAGGACAACAGGGGTTTACAGTGAAGAAACCCACAAGGGGAAACTCTAAGCAATCGTTCCAATCCCTGCATATAGCGTCAGATGTACAGTAGGTCCCTTCAAATAGCATTAGGAGACCATAACAATGTGATTTAATATATTTTTATCATAAAAACATCCATGAATATCTCAATATCCTCTATGAATCATCATCCCTAACGTATCTCATTGTCCTCACTAGTTTTGTACACATCCATTTATGCATGGTCTATTATGTTACATATTAGAAATGTATTTATGCAGCCACATAGTTCCAATGAGTCATTAGAGACCGCTACACTGAAGGAATTGAGATCATTATTCTTTATTGATTAAATTTCCTAGGATATCACTGCCTAACTTGCCAGAAGATTTTATTAGTTTATTTTTTCTTGTTTTTATATTGTAATTTGATTTTAATTTTAATTTAGTTTGATTATAGTTTAATTTTATTCTTTCAGTTTTGTTAACTTGATTTTGTTTTAGATTTAGTTTATTTATATTTTGTTTGTTATTATTGCATATTTCCAAGGAGTGAGATTGAGGATATTTCTCTAATCATTTTGTAGATGTGGATACGACGCCCTGACAAAAATCAACTTATTCAAGTGTCGAAGAAGATGGAGAGATACCGATAGTTTTCGAGTAGAGATTGATCGACCTATTCAATTTTGGAAAAGGGAAGCACTTTGTCATTGGAAGGAGTTACCTCTTCATTTACATATAAAAACCTATGCTGATTATGTTTGGGGGATTGGTTGGTTGGCATTATTTTCGATGTACTCAAGAACTAATCGAGAGGAAGAGACATTGATACACAGAAATATTTTTCTCCTGCAAAGTTGTTGATTTCGTGTGTTTATGAATAAGATCAGCTCTCTTTGTCTGCCTTTCTTCAATTATGTTTCAGAACTCTGTAATATTTTTGTAAATGCTTTCATAGCCAGTGGATGGACTTTCACAGATTGTTATGAGCATTTATTTTGTTAAGTAAAATGTTTTCTTTTGTGCAATTCAATGTTAGTTAAATTGGAATATTTTTCATTCATTTATGTTTGTTATGAAGTGTGACAAAGCCCAAGTTTAGCAAGCTATGGTAAGAAGTCTAAAATCTAATCCGATTGAAGAACAGTTGGAGTTTTTCAAGGAGTCTGAGTGAAAGGTTGGGGATTATTCGACTGTCCCAAGTGTCAACCTATAATTTGATGCAAATCCATTGTATGTGAAGCATTGTTGTTGGGTTCCTGGATGAAATCAATTACCTATAGAAACTTTAGAGGTCAAAGACACGAAATATATCCAAGCAAACTGTAGTTCCAATCTGGAGGCTTTGGGAATGATATGAAGTAGAAATTGAATAGAGTCCAAAGCACAGAGGAAATCCCCTGCATCCATGATCGTGACTTAGAGGCATGGTGAATAAGTTTATGAGTGAGGATTCGAGCCTAGAGGATGTTTAGTGGAAGTCTAGTAAAGAAACCCATAATTCATGAGTTGAAGAACTAGCATTATTCCTCTTCACAAATGAACTAAGGAGCATTTTAGGTAAAGAGCAAAGAACTCTTGCTATTCATTGTGATGTTGAGTGGAACACATAACCTATAATATGCATTGAAGGGATACAAACCCTAAATGTTGTTGGGTTGTAGTATTACTACAGAGAGAGCATCCAGGTGCATATTGATGGATTGAAACCTTAACTTACAGCTTGATGATGAGAATAAGCCACAGTCAGCTAGTGACATGTGGCATAAAATTTGAGTTGGCAGAGGTTAAGAGAAGGGCAGACTGAATCAAGCTCAAGAGATGGTTTATAAACCCATCTAAATCCTCCTTTACTAACCTCAGCCCTCAAGCCACCTCTCTCAAGTCACAACCATGGAGTCAAGCTTAAAACTTAGAATCCATGTCCTACCTCTATCACTGGCAGTGTTGTTCACTCAAACAAACCAAAGAAGGCACCAAGAGTGACTTGCTTGTGTATTATTGAAGAGAGGTTTAATTATAGGATTATTTTAGGATTTTGGTCCTATATTCTATTGGCATTTAACGTTTTAGCGGGGGATTTTGGCACATTAAATCATTAGATAACCTACCAAATTTTGGGTTGAAGCGTTCTCAGCTTAGTAGGCAGCTTGTACAAACTCCCAATGAGGAAACTCCAATAACTGCATTCCCATGCCCCTGGAAATTTGTATTAATGTTCCCAAGCTCCTGGTACCATTATGATTATTTCCGAGAGGCACATCTTAGACAAGAAATCCTAGAAGTGCAGAAAGAAGCAATGTCTTTCAAGTTGAGCAAGGTAAATGTGTCCCTTGTTAGGTTGGTGTTAAAATATTGTAACTTCGAAGAATATTCTATATGTATCTTTTGTGGTCCCTGATGGTCCTACCGGGAGAACCACTTGTATTACATTGTACCCCGATGCTCCTAATCAGAAGAACTAATAAGAGTCATGAGGTAGTCCCCTCTAATTGTAAAGGTGGGTCATCAGCACCCCAGTGTGGTTACTTGAGCCTACATGTGTAACTCGAGCCTACATGAGTTAACTTGAGCCGACATGACAAATGAGTTAACATAAGTGAACGGATGAATATAAATAGAGGTGTAGTGCTCCTCATTTGAGACACACACACTCACTTGGAATAGTGCACTTGTGGAGGAGAGAAGTTGCTGGAGAAGGAGGAGAATTAGGTTTTTGATCTCCTTGTTGGTTTTACCCTTTTCCCTTTTGGGGCATATATATTGAGGAAGCTTTTGCTGGGTTTTTCCCTTTAGGGTTTTCCCAGGATAAATCTGTGTTGTTCTTGTGATACTGTTTCTTTCAGTGATCCTATTTTATATGCTTTTATTATGAAAAATGAAATGATATACTGATGTCTTAGCTAAGCATATGAAAAATTTAACAGTTGGCACTAGAAAGCATGTCTCAAATTGAACGAAGGCCTTGAGAAGGGAAACCTAAAGTACATGTATGCCATGGTAATGTCAATCTCCTCCAATTGTAAGTGGAAAGTGGTAGCCATGCTATAAAAGGATAACCTAAAATAATCTTCCTTGTTGGGAACCAAAGAAAGGGCAATGCCAACATTGTAGCTTTGTGTAATATTATGAAAAATAGCAAGAAAATATATACAAGCCTTGAGGAAGGAAAACATTAAAAACATAGAAATTTTTAATGGGCACATAAAGGAAACATCATGTATCAAGAGTCCTAAAGAGTTTCAAGAAAGAAGTGTACCTCCAATTTAATGAAAAAGATCATATATTGAAATTCCAAATATAACTTGGGCATTCTTTGAACTAATGATGAGGTAATTCTTATGGTTTCTTCTATGTGTTTCTTCTGGCAATAACAAAGGATTCATTCATGTTATAAAGAGTTCAAGCTGAATATGAAAAAAATTATGACATGTTAGAACTCAAATATGTTTTATCCAAGAATGTTTGATGATTCTGATGGGGTACTAGTGTCAGATTTATATACATTGGTACAATAGAGATGACAACAAATATTGCACAAGACCTTCTGAGAGATGTTGATCAATATATTTTAGAAGGCCTCAAACATTTGTGTGAATATTCTATTGCATAGGTATTCTTTTATTTCATTGCGGTTTTTCCGTTTTGTTATGATATTGTCCATCCCCAGCACTGAGATCTCTGTTTTCTGTTTAGGACCTTACTTTAGAGAATTTTGCAAGTATATATGATTTTCATGAGTCATAACATGCAACTTCTTTTGTTGGGAGAAAGAAAATTGGAACAATTTCAATATTATGTTTCCCTTGTGGTTTGAATTTTGTACTTTGGTGGGGTGTTTTAGAATAATCCCACTTGTTATGCATGCTTTAAATGGTAAACATATCCCATATGCTTTAAATAATGACGATGATGAACTAGATGACAATGACAATGACAATGATGATATTTTTGATGATGACGATGATGGAAATGATGATGATCATCATCATCATTGCCATCTTTGTCATTGTCATCATGATTATCATAATAGTCATCATCATCGGCATAATCATCATCCATGTCATCATCATCGCCATTGTCCTTGACATCATCATCATCATGATTATTGACATTTTCATCAGTTATTCATCATTACCTTTGGCATAAGAAATAACATCTACCCAAAATATGTGATTAGTGGAAAAGGGTCATGGAGGACACACACGATTTATGCATGACAAATAACAACTTATTTTTTAAGATGATCAACATCATCATTCTCATTGTATTCATCATCATTGTCATTGTCATCATCACTCATCATCATTCATTTCATTGCCATCATAACCATCGGTAATGTCGTCATTTCCATTATCTTCATCATCATCATCATCATCATCATCATCATCATAATCGTCATCATCATCATCATTGTCATCGTTCTCCTCATTATCAACAACATTATCATCATCATCATAACCATCCTCAATATTGTAATCATTATCCTCATTTTCATCTTCAACATCTGGGTGTAAAACTGGATGCAAAAGTGGATAAAAACATGGATGAAAAAAAGGATGCAAACATGGATGCAACAAAAGTAGGCGCACAAGTGGGTGCATAATGGGGTGCACCAAAAATGGATGCAAAAGGTGATGCAAAAGTGGATGCAAAAGGTGATGCAAAAGTGGATGCAAAAAATGATGCAATCATGGAAGCAAAACATGATGAAAAAATTGGCACAAAAGTGGATACAACCATGGATGTAAAATTGGATACAAAATTGGATGCGAAAGTGGATGCAACAAAAGTAGATGCAAAAGTAGTCGTAACACGCAACACAAAACCTGATGCAAAAGTGGATGCAAAAATGGATGCATAAAGGGATGCAATAACTGATGTAAAATTGGATGAAAAAAAAGATGCAAACGTGGATGCACAAGTTGAAGAAAAAGTGGGTGTAAAAGTAAGCGCAAAAATGGGTGTGAATTGGGACGCGACAAAAGTAGATGCAAAAGTGGATGCAATAGTAGATGCAAAAAAATATGTAAATATGGATGCAAAATGGGATGAAAAAAGGGATGAAAATGTGGGTGCAAAAGTGGATGAAAAAATGGATGCAAAAGTGGATGCAAAAATGGCTGAAACAAAATGAGATGCAAAACTAGACTCAAAACACGATGTAAAATTTGATGCAAAACTTGGCACATGAAGGGATGCAAAAAAAGTAGCATAAGTGGATGCAAAAGTGGATGTAAAAAAGGATGCAAAAGTGGATGAAAACAAGGGCGTAAAAGTTGAGGAAAACATGGGCGTAAAAGGGGGCACAACAACAGTAGATGTACAAAATAGGCGCAAAATTAGGTGCAAAACTAGGCTCAAAACCTGTCGCAAAACTTGATGCAAAACCTAGCGCATAACCAGGTGCAAAACCTAGTGCAAATTACGCCGCAATTTGCACCAGATTTAGAAAAAGGACGCAAAAAACGGCTAAAATAGCACCAACCCGTGAAATTGCGCCATTTTGTCCAAAAAATGAAGAAAAATACACTGAAAGATGGTCTAGACGCAAAAAAGGATGCAAAAAGAGATGCTAAATCCAGTTTTTGTTGTAGTGTGTAGAAGGTATTCCTGAACCGCCTTCTCTCATTCAAGTGGAAGATGGGGAGTTTACTCCTAACTATGATCATTCACCTGATTTGACTAAGTTAGGTCCTGTAATTTCTAATATAGGTACTTTTCATGATATACCTACTTACTCTAGGGTTGATTCCCCATTGATGCATCGCCGGTATGGAATGTCGGAAGATGATGAGACTCATTTTCAACCCGCGAGCACTAGTTATGGTAGTTATGGTATGTTTGGTTTTCCCACACATGATTTGGCATTCCATGTCGAATCTGAGTTTGAGCCTAACACTATGCCTGGGGGCACTCTCATTCCTTACTATGCGGAGAGGTTTGGGAGCAAAAGTCACATTGCACCTTCCATCCCGGTGGTGGAAGCTACATCACATATTCCTCCTAGGTCTAGGGTTAGTGATCCTATTAGGATACCAGATCCGAGACGAGTGACTATAGGGAATAACATGTACATAATTACACAGGTCCCTTTGTCCTCTGTCCCTAGTTCTTTGAATGTTCACCCTCCACCTCATTCACGTGGTCCTTCGGGCCGGAACATTGCTACGAGTCATGTTTGTACTGAGATTACTCAACCGGTTGTGTCTCAGGTTCAAGCACCGCCCGTTGTTTCGAGAGGTCATGTTCATACTTCTAGAGGTCATATTACTACTTTTGGAGCATATGTTCCTAATTTCGGAATGTATATTCCTACTTCCAGAGCGTATATTCCTACTTACGGAGGGTCTCATGGGACCTCTCATGCGATGAATTATGGACCCTATTATGGGACGCAGTATGGACAGGGTTCCTTACCTTATGGGTGCGGGTATCAACAACCCACTTACTATCCAAATTACGGCTTTGTAGCTCTGAATAGTCAAGGTACACCACACTATGGTGCTTCCATGCCACCCTATACGGGTCAAACGGGAGGATGGCACTATGGCCAAGGTCATGGTGGTTATTGTAATTAGACCTATGTGAATCAGAACTATCAGGGAGTGGTCCATCGACCTAATCATCCTAGGCTCCCTTTCCTCGCAATGTTGAATCTTCCTGACTTGTCGAGATTGACAAACGATCCTGTAGCTCATGACCCGGCTTGGCCGGCTGTCCCTACGAAGCTTCCCTCAGACATACCCTAATTCGAGGGCAAACCAAGAGAGGATCCAAGCGAACATGTTACTACCTTTCACCTATGGTTCTCTTCGAATTCCTTACATCAAGACTCAATCCATTTACGGCTGTTTCAACGCACCCTTACAGGGCCTGCTGCGAAATGGTATATAGATCTACCTAGGGGGGCATTCGATTTGTTCGCTAACCTAGTGATGAATTTTATTAACTACTTCCAGCTACCAGTACGTTATGACGTCGGTACTGAACTCTTGTTGATATTTCGGTAGGATAAAGCCACACATATCTTGGATCATATCCAAGAGTGGCGTAGATAGAAGAGGTTAATTAAAGCCTTTATAACGCCAAAATTCCTCCTCGAATGGTTCCTTAAGTTGTTATTGCCGTATATAGCGAAGGATGTTTCTACGTTTGGAGTGCAAAATGAGGAACAAGCCATTTTTAGGGCACATGAACTGGATTTGATTTATGCTCAATACGGTTTGTTATATGAGATCATTCCCAATGCTCTGTGTTCTAGTTTTGACCCCAAAGTTAAACCTGGACCACATGCCGATGGCATTGTTGGTTGTGCAAGTGCTAAACCTGTAGATTCAGTTGTGAAACAAGTCAGTCAATTGTCAATCAACCAATCTACTTCGGGACAAGCCACAAGTTCATCTCAACCTGCCCAAATGACGAGTGTGTTTTCGGTGCAATCGTCGGACCAGAAGGGTAACCAGTAGCCCGGACGAAATAAAAAGAAGGGTAAGAATAATCATAAGGGTGGGAATAGGAATAAAAATTCTAATAATAATGACAAGAACACCCGTAATGCTGGGGGGGATAAGCAATCTAAACATAAGGTTAAATTTCCTTGCAATTTGTGTAAGGAAGATCACCTCACTTACTTATGCCCTCGGATCGATGAAGCCTCGAGATTCTTAGCACAAGGCCCAGGTGTGCTAACTAACCCTTTACCTCACAATCAAAATATGAACTCGAGGACCCATGATCATTCTGGTGGTGATCAAGATCCGCCGGAGGGTAGTGGTCGTGGTTGCATTAACATGGTATGTGTTGCGAAAGTTGTGACCCATGCGAAAGACTATGGTTTGTCACAACCCAACCCAGGAAAGGAACCCGGTCCATCATGGACTCCTTTTCATATTGAAAAACCTGCGGATAAACCTAAAGCTGCATCTCGCATTCCTAAGGGAGCCCTTAAGCGTTCGAGGCACAATCCTAATGCCCAAGCCGCCAAGAATTATTCTGTTGTTGAGGATTTGGGCCACACTCCTTGTGCGATGTTTGCACCAGAAGTACTTCAGAGTTGTCCTTCACAAAGGAAGGCTTTGCTTTCTGCCCTTGGTGTGAATGATGATAATTCTTCCTCCGTGATTAAATTTGAAACTGCAGGACTTCAGCCTCGCTTTCCTTACTATGTGTCTCTTTTGATTCACGTAGAATGTCTTAACATGACTATCAAGCACACTGTGATTGACGAAGGCGCTGCTACTTCTGTGATGTCTTTATCATGTTGGAAGGGTTTAGGTTTCCCTGGGTTGTCTAAATCCATGACCATGTTAACTGCGTTTGATGGGAGATCATTTAGGCCGCACGGGATCCTTCCTTCCCTTAAGGTCCGTTTGGGAGGGCAGACCGTTGCGATAGAGGTCGAGGTGGTTGATGCGCCCCTTGACTACAATCTCTTGCTGGGTAGGAATTGGATGTACAGCATGCAAGCCGTAGCTTCTTCCCTATTTCATGTTGTATGCTTTCCATTTAATGGGAAGATAGTTACAATTGATCAAACGTCATTCAAGAATCCGTCGGTTACCGTATCTTTGGGAGCTTCGATCCCGATCGTAGAGCACTCTCAACCAGCAACTGGGAGTGTGGGTGTAGACATGCATCCATCCCTTATGGGAAGTTTTAGTTGTCCTGCACCTATCCTTATGATATGATCTAGTTCCAGTGAGGCTTCCACATCTATAAGATCAGTGTCTTTTCACACGAGTCATATGTAAGATCCTTGGATTCTTCCTACATTGAATACTTCGAGTGAGCCCATCATGATGGACGTGTCATTTCCTGAAACTATGGTAGCTTATCAAGCTAATCTTGAGTGTGTTGCAGAGCCTAGTCCCTCCTCTTCCCAGATGGAGGAGGAGGACCCTTATGTGTTTCCTGCATGGGCAGTACAGTCTTCTCACGTGCACAACTGCCTTGATAGCATTTTTCCTTCAAACGAAGCAATTATTGAGGCCATGTCAGGAGTTGAGCCACCATGGGAAGAGCTCCATCATAGATCTTACTTTCTTCTCGATCTTAACCGCTTGGAGCGTGAGGATTTTAGGGAGGTTCTTAGTGAGAGAATTGGTAGTCCTATGGTTCCATTAAGCTCTCCTAGTCCGATGGCTGATGGACACATGGAAAATATATCTCCAACGATTCCTATCAATATCTATCGTGATCCTGGAAGGATGGAGAATGTCTATATTGGGGCAGAATGTTCCCATGCTGAGATTCAAGAATACATCGAGATGTTTAAATAATTTTGTGATATCTTTGCTTGGTGTTACGATGAAATGCTAGGTATTGACCCTCGCATCGTTGAACACGAGATTAATACTTATCACAATGCTAATCCTGTTCGACAACGCTTGCATGCGGTGAATCCTAGGAAAGCACCCGTGATTAAGGTAGAGATAGAGAAACTGTTGAAAGCCAGTTTTATCTATCTCATTCCCTTGACAAAGTGGGTTTCAAACCCCGTTCTGGTGGATAAGAAGCAGGGAGCGATCCGCATATGTACTGATTTCCGTGATTTGAATCGTGCATGTCCTAAGGACAATTTCCCCACACCATTTATTGATCAGATTTTGGATGAGTGTGCAGGTAGCGAGGTTTTTTCCTTTATGGATAGATTTTCTGGATATAATCAGATACAAATTAAACCTAAGGACCAACATAAGACTGCATTTATTTGTCCTTGGAGAACTTTTTCATATCGAAAAATGCCTGTTGGCCTTAAGAACGGTGGAGCTACTTTTCAGCGGGCCATGACCTTGATCTTCCATGATCTCAAATCGATTATTGAAGCGTGTTTGGATGACCTTGCTGCTCATTCTCGTATGAGAATGCGCCATTCCTATCATTTGAGATTGGTATTCAAAAGGTGCCATGATTATTTGGTCAGGTTAAATCCTCACAACTGCAACTTTTGTGTGAAGTCTGGTTGCTTGTTAGGATTCATCGTTTCCAAAGAGGGTATAAGAGTCGACCCTTTGAAGGTTGAGGAAATACTTCAGTTGTCTCCCTCAAAAAATATTCGTCATCTTCAATGTTTGCAAGGCATGGAAAAATTCTTACAGAGATTCGTTGTCAATTTTTCTAATTTGACTAGAGGCTTCATGCGTCTTTTGAAGAAGGACACGACCTTTTGTTGGGATGAACGAGCCCAGGAGTCCTTTGATGTGCTCAAGCAAGCCCTAGCATCGGCCCCGGTGATTAGTCCCCCAGACTATAGCCGTGATTTTCTACTTTATGTGGACGCGTCGATGGAGACAATTGGTATGGTTTTGGTTCAAGAGGATGAGGAGCTCCAAGAGCATTTCATATACTATCTGAGCCAAAATCTTATTGACGCGGAGATCCGTTATTCTCATGTTGAGAAGATTGCCTTAGCTACCGTACATGTGGTTCAACGGTTGAGACATTATATTCTCCTTCGCTAGACCTTGGTTGTAGCCCATGTCAATTCGTTCAATTCATCGTCACTCGAAGGATGATTGGGGGAAAATATAATAAATGGATTGTCATCCTGCAAGAATTCGATCTCAAGTTTGTTTTGGCAAAATCGAAGAAATCGTTAATTTTTGCAGAGCTTATATTGGATTTCCCAAGCGAGGCTGAGGAGTTTCTTTGTGAAGATATGTTTATCGATGAGCACATCTTCTTAATCTCAACATTAGACCCATGGTATGGGGATATCATTATATATTTACAAACATTGAAGGTTCCTACTCACCTCTTACGGGATGAATGACGACGATTACGTCACGTGTCTAAGAATTACCTCATAGTGGATAACACTTTGTACCGCCGTGGGGTAGATTCCATTTTATGACGTTGTTTAACTCATGAAGAGGCTGAGGTAGTGCTGAATGATTTCCACGGAGGGGCGTGTGGTGGTCATTTATCTGGGCTTTCTACAGCCCAAAAAATCTTAAGAGTGGGTTATTTCTGGAAGTCGATCTTTAAGCATTTTGTAGATGCAGTCAAGAGGTTCCACCCTTGCCAGGTGTTTGCACGTAATATGCGCTTGAAACCTACCCCATTACATCCCATCATCACCGTCGGTCCCTTCACTAAGTGGGGGATTGATTTTATGGATTGCAACCTAGCTTCAATTGGGGGAAATCATCATATCATAGTGGCTATTGATTACTTCACGAAATGAGCTGAGGCTATGCCTATAGTTAAATCCGACATTGAGACATCCGCACACTTCGTATTCAACCAGATTATTACTCAGTTTGGGATTCTGAAAGAGCTTGTCACTGACCATGGCTCACACTTTCAGAATCGTATGATGGAAGAGTTGGCATCAAAGTTAGGGTACAAACAAGAGCATTCCTCCTCTTACTACCCTCAAGTGAATGGACAGGTAGAAGCAGTGAAAAAATCACTCAAATCCATTCTCCAACGAACCATCGCACAAAGCAAGAATAATTGGCACATTATGTTATATCCTGTTTTGTGGGCTTATAGAACCGATGTTAAGACTACCATGGGTTTTTCTCCATATCAACTTGTACATGGAGTGGAGTCGGTATTGCTGGTTGAATGCGAGATTCCTTCTTTGAAGCTATCCATAGGGCTCTTACCAGACACTTCACCATTGGAGGAGCGTTTGGTACACCTTGAGCAACTTGATAAGCAGCGTCGAGATGCCTTGGTGGCTCTAGAAGTAAATAAGCGTCGTGTAAAGGTCCATTACGATAATTATGTCCGTCCAAGGAAGTTTAGTGAGGGAGACTTGGTCCTTTTGTGGGATCAACCGAAAGAACCCTTGGGGGAAGGAAAGTTTAACCCCATGTGGTGTGATCCTTACGTCGTCAAACATGTGTTAGAGAAAGGCGCTTATGAGTTAGTGGATTATGAGGGAACGGCCTTGACGGAGCCTAAAAATGGGCTTTATCTCAAAAAGTACTATGCATGATTTTCAACCAAGGCTGGTTATTGTATATTATTGTATAGTTTTTCATAGGTAGGTCTTTTTCTTATAGTGATCGGGTTTGTGATTAGTTTTCGTTTCTTTTGGAAGATGTCAATGGAATCTTCCACCTACATAGGATTCGCATATGGTGTGAGCCGTCACACTCAACACTCAGCCTCTGCTGCTTGGGTGATTTATACTCCTATGGGTCAGGTATTGTCTTCAGGAGGCGTATGTTTACGGGCATCTTCAAACAATGTTGTTGAATATAGTGTCGTTATTGAGCTTCTACGGGATGCTATTTTACATGGCGTTCTCTCTCTTGAAGTACGTCTTGATTCAGAGTTAGTAGTGTCACAGCTTAATGGTTTGTACCATGTTAGAGATCCGATGTTATTAAGAAGATTCTTATGTGTGAGATTATTAGAACGGAAATTTGACAATATAATATACACACATATTCCAAAAATTAATAATCAAGTTGCTAACTCATATGTTAACTACGTGTTAGATTGGCATTTGTTTCATACACAATAAACTCATCACAAACACAAATTTGTACACATGTAAATAAATAAATTGATCATCATAAAAAAAATTATAAACATCCAAAATGTGGTAATACATAGTGTCATAATACAAAAATGGGGCTCTGAAGCCACCAAAATATAATACATGGTAATACAAAATGTATCACTCCCAGGTATCTAAGCCTATGGAGGAGGAGGGGGCTTGTGATCATGGAATGTCACTACGGCTCTAGCTAGCCATAGAAATAATCACACCCACGCTTGTGGTACACCCACCACCTGGCACTGCATGGCCTCAAGAAAGTCCTCGACTTGCGCCATGGGAACTCTGTGTGTCAGCCTTACGAAGTTGGTATGAATGCTTTGGAGTGTCTTCTCTGCATCCAAACCCGTGATATCGTCTCCTATTCCCCTCTGACTATGACGAGGGAAGCCTTCATGCCGTCGTGGTCCCACATCTGCATGCATATGGTAGATGTCACTATGTATTGTCACTCAAAAACATGTCTTTTGATTCCATATAATAAAAAAACACAGAAAAATTAAATAACTCAAAAATTTAAAGAGAGGGTCGAGATTCGTTACCTATGTCACCATATGCCGATCCTGGTGGTAGCGGCATGTCTGGGTCCCACCGGAAATCTATCCCCACATAGGGGTAGTCATCGATGGAAACTATCTGTCGTCGCCACCATGGAAATAAATCAGCTGGATAGGGGTTGGACACCCTACCGCCACCCATTCTGCGCATCGCATCCACCCAACACCGTTGGGCCAGATCGCAAACCCCATGTACAGGAACGTCAACTCTAGGGCTCAATCCTGGAACACACTCAAAGAAAAACGTGTTCAGTATGCTGTTTAAATCAAGGTTTCGCACTCTGGCCATCTTACACTCACTGAGCTGATGTTTCATGTTGCCCAGTAGTGCAGTGCTCCAATCATATACCGTGGGTCTCATGCACTCCACTGCATAGAACATCAGAGGCCGCTAGTCCTGGTGGAGTGAAGCCAAGCCTGCTATCCTGCCCAATGTCAATAGGATGGCCTTTAGGCCCAGTACCTATATGGAGTTAGTCGGGATCTGAATCCCCACCTTCTTCGTGTCCAGATAGTAGTACACTGCAATGTACTCATCTATAGTTAGGCCACCTTCGGGCCTGTGAGAACGTAGGTTCACTACTTCCCCCCGTTGAGAAAGTCCAGTAATAAAGTATATGTCCTCCACCTCTATGGTGAGGGACATCCCTTCTATCTGGAACGACTCAGAGTCTGAATCCCAGTAGTCCACCAACATCTGCAATAGTCTTGGTTTGGCCCTTAAGCCACCAAGACACCAAAATTTGCAGATCCCACATGCACATAGTGCTTGTTGAGCCATTAGATTGGCCCTTACTATCTTCTACATCACCATGTTCACGTTCTCTCCTTTCTAGGACCATCCTACACAAAAAAATTTGAATTTTCCCCATTAGAACACTTGAAAAACCTTATGCACAGCCGCATACGCGACTATTTTCCAAACAGCCGCGTATGTACACGACTGTGAGGGAATTTTCCGCGTATATCCAGTCCTATATGCGGAAAAACCCTCGATTTCCGTGTGGTCCGTAACGCATATCTTAGAATGGCCTAGAAATCCAAAAACACCATGGAATTTGACAAAAATTGCATCAAAATGGAAGAGTAGAGCAAGAGTAAGTACCTAGAAAAAACGGTAATGGATTCCGCCGACTGGATCTCCTGGAATTCGATGTTGAAGTTCTGAGCTCAAATGGGTAAAAATTTCAAATGTTTTATAATATTTTGAATTTTTTACTATTTATAGAAATTTTTCAAATTTTTTCAAATTTTTACCCCCTTTCCTATAGTTTGGACCATTTCTAATCCTTTTGGACCATTTTTGGACTGATTTATGATGTATGAGACCTTTTTGAGTGCCATTTCAACCGTTGGATTGACCCATTCGTGCCGATTTCAGGTATCATGTCTAAACTGGCGTATAGGTTAGGTTTCATCACCGTCTGCATTTTGCATGACCTTATGATTGTTTCATTATAGCCTTAGGTACGAAGCCACTCTATTATGTCACGGAACCTTCTTGCTGTTTTAGAAGTGGCATGATATGAGTGGTAGAGCTTGACCTTACATGGGTACCCTTGTTAGCACCTTATTTGCATTTGGCACCCATGCTGACGTTTTGTCCCTTAGGGTGTAGGAGTCCGTTGTATAGTATTGCCATGACATTTCGCAAGAGCCTCATACTCCTCTTGATCTTTTGCTGGACTATTTCCCTCAGGACTCCCTTATGTCAAGTTGTAATTGCATTATCATGAGCTTTGCCTGCCTTATTGAGCCTTACGTCGGCTTTCCAGACATTGAGTTTCATCCATATAGCCCGAGCTTGTCTCATGTCTAGCCATGCAAAGCCATTTTATATATCCTTTGCAGCTTGATTCCCTATTTTTTACTGAGAGGGGATTTTCCCCCGAGTGTTGCTATCCTACACATGTATCATTGCATTGATCATAGGTATGTTCCACTCCTTGGAACTAGTTTGTTTGCCTATATGACACTCGTCTCCTCCTAGTATGTAACTATAAAGCAGTTTTTTTCTTTTTCAAGCTTTTTAAATATTTGAAAAAGTCCAAAAAAAAATCAAAAAACAAAAAAGCCGGACAAGGAAAGATATTATCTTTTGGTAGCTGTCGAGTCATGTCGCCTTCGAACAGAGAATTGTAGATCACATCTATTGGTTGGGTTTATAGTTTGACTTTATGAGCTGTACTCATTTATCTGAGTTTATCTCCACCAACTGGTTAAGCTTCCAGTCCCCATGGAGACTCTGTCGATGCCTCCTGTGTCGCAGAGATGTCCCAGTTTTATATATCAAGTCTATGCTGCCTTTATTCAATCACCATTCACCATTATGCTCTTGTTCGAAGGAAGTTGAAACCTGAGTCGGCCATTCCTCAATTATCTTGACTTTGCATGCTGGCCATTCCCGGTACAGTTACTGGTTCGTGCACCTTATGATCGAGTCCTTCCACATTATACAGCTTTGTTGAGTACCTTGTGTTGGATGATGGGGGATTCCTTAATGCCCTCCTTCCAGCGAATTTCATCCCATCGACTTCAGATCATTTATTCTGGGACTGGAATCTAGAGTCATTTTTTAGTGCCTTGAGACTTGCAGTCATTAGTGGCAGGTTCTCTCGCCATCAACAGTTTTTGGGAATACATCAGTGTCCCCTGATCGATGGATCCTCTCAAGTGTTCGACCTCAACACATTTATTCACACTTATTAGTTTTCACTCTAGTACCTTGATTCCCATTTTCATTATCGGTGGGTGATCTCGCGTCTATTAACGGTATACATCAATGACCGGTAATTAGATGATGGACTACTATGTTCGACCTCGACACCTCTATTCACATAGTAGGACATGTACTCATAGTGATTTGTGTAGAAGACCTTCCAGATTGGTGCATCTCTTATATGCTACCTCCTTGATCGTGCCAGTGTTCATGAGATTTCAGCTTTCGTGACTTGATTCCAGTATATGTCAGACATTTCCAGCTATCATGTAGATTCTGATCTATGTATATTATACGTGGCGATGACCACTTATGTGATATCTTGTATCATGCCTATTCATGGCCATTGTACTTTTATGTATCTGGGACTGCTATATGTATTTGCAGTTATGTGCAGAGTTGTATCATTGTACTATGTTGATTAGGTGGCTGGTCTTCCATTTGGGATCCTTCATCACTCCACTTCTGGGATGGACTTATAATGTATTTCAGCCATCGTATGACCCCTCTGACCCTGACACATTAGGGGGCATCTGTTATAGCTGATTTTACCACACCAAGTGAATCACACTTGTATGGCCTTCCCCTGTCCCTCTGCAAACTCCTTAGACCCCTTGGACCATTTTTTGTCCTTTGACGTTTCCTTGACCATCCCTATAAACATGTAAAAATTAATACACGCGAATTTTAAACCCGTAATCGCGTATATACGCGGGTTTGACCCCTAAAAATGTGTACATCGGGATGTGTGCAAAATCCAAATCCTTTTGGAGTTTTCCTTGACATGGATCTGATTCACTTGACTCCTGGCCTTCCATATGCCTTGAGATCACTCGGATTCGACCTTTCATCACCCCTTTGAAAAGATATATAAGGAACTCCTTGGTACATTGAAGGCATATGAGAGAATTGAGAGCAAAGAAACTATAGTCCATTGTTGTCAGAACTTGTGCTTGAGTTTGCATCCCTTTGTCCCTTGGAGCACTTTTGTGTTCTTCCCAAGCTTGCCTTTTGCTTGTGAGCTTGCTATTGAGAGATGGAGGATTGAGGTTGTGGAGGCCCAAGTGGGGGATTCAGTTTCTTCGATTCGCAGACATGCCGACAGAGGTTGTATCCATTGTAATCTCTAATTTTATATTAATAGAAATATCTTTTCCTGTCCAATAATGTATGTTTGAATGAATATTTTATCCATGGATGATTTCAAATGCTTATACATTGTTGGTTATATATGCTAGAATAGATATAACACCAATATATATAGTATGCTTGTCTTGTTTACTTGTTGTTGAGGAAGTGATTGATCAATTCAAGCTGAAGTTTGAAATCTCAACGGGGATCTACTTCAAACATCTGGAATAAGGTACGAGGTCTGATCCTTTAGTGTTAGATATTTGATTTCTATGCATATTGGAAAGGATTGATTTCTAGAGTCAAGTTGTCTATTGTGGTACCCCAAGCCATAGGAATTTCTCTCCGTAACAGTCATAGGATAGGGTTAATAGTTAGAGTTAATTTAGTATGTTGTTGAGAGAATTAAGGATCTGAACCAAAATGGTTCATGAATCCAATTATGTATAAATGTAATCCTGTGAGGCATAGATAGAGAGATAGATAGAAGACAGAGAGAGTAGGTAGAGGGATACATAGATAGATAGGTCTGTAAGGCATGTAGGAAATAAAGGAAGGGCCGACTAAAGATGTATCAGGCCTAATAAGATTAGAACACATGTTCTGAGATTAGTTTGTATTTACAGTTTCATTATATGAATGAAAAAGCCTATTTTGGCATAATTATGTGTGTGTAATTGCATTCTATCTGAATGTGTGAAATTGTGAGTTAAATGCTTGTTTAATTTCTGTAAAATATTGACAAGTTTGTGTATTAGTTCATGGTTTCTGAAAGTAGGAGAAACAGAGATCAATTGATCGATTCTATAGTCAATCAAAGGAGAATTAGGTAAACAATCCTTGAGGATTTAATTAATGAAATGCGCGTGCAAAGTTAACCTTGTTGCAAGTTACGGAGTGAAATCGATCAATGCAAGAATCAATGAAGACTGAAGGTGGCAGTCAAATTCCATAGTAAAATAAATTAGATCCGCAAATTTAAATGAAGTTTTGCATTTGATCTGAGATCAATGGGCAAAAAACATTCCGCAAAATAAATCAACTATTGAGGACAAGATTTGCATCAAAATAAAGATTGACGGTCCAGATGCGCCCTGCAAAAGATCAACGGTTCGGACTGAAGTTGCAAGAAAAGATTTACGAGAGTCACACTTTGGAAAATGAAAAGGTTTGTCCGCAAACTGCATGTGGAAAGACCATTGTGGGCGCATAAGTGGGGAAGGACAATTTTTCGGAAAAGTCGATCTCACGTATCCCGCAAGTTGCGGAAAAGGAGTTACAAAAAGGGTGTTGCGAAAAAGGAGTTGCAGAAAAGCCATTGCGAAAAGGTATTGTGGAAGGACTTAGCTGAATAGATAAGTTTAGAGGTTCTCCTAAATTTAGAACCTAACTATTCCTGGGGAAGCTGGTTCGAATTGGTTCACTGGTTCAATTTGGCGATTTGAATATAGTACTCTGTTTCGGGCTGGAATCAACAATGCTTGTTGATGTTGTTATGGAAAACATTGTTAAGCTCTTCAAATATACTGAGGAGTGGAACGTTGTGGTTATTGTTTTAGTTGATAATGGAAGAACGATATTGTTTCCTATAAGAAGTTTGATATTTCCATAGTTGTAGAGATATGACTTGTATTGATCATTATTGAGGAATTAGAGGATACCAAATTTTGAGAGGGTCATTAATGATGGTTCATTCATTTGACTAACCCCTTAATAATTGAAATGCAAATATGTTCATAATACATATTTGGAGGTAATTAATGTGACTGTCATGTCCTCCTTTAGCTGATAAAACATACTTATTCCTCATTTGTTGATTCTTCAAAAGCGTTGGTCATTGATCTACGTCATATTCTTCCAAGTCTATTCATGTGACTAACAACAATTTGAATATCAACGGATTTACCTAGTATGCATTAAATATTTCAACAAACTAGACCTTCAAGAACAGAGAGACTATTTGTGTTGTTATATTGAGTATTGAATGGAGGCTTTCAATGTAGATGGTAATAAATTATGATTAAGCCTAACCGAGGTAATTTGTTGACAACTAAGTTCTTTTACGCCTTGCTTTAAAGAATTGTTGCATGTGATTAAACATATACAATGACTTTCTATATTGACAACATAGATGATTGCTCGGAAATCTAAAATTCAAAAATCATGAATCAAATGGAAGTAATAAAGGAATCTTTAACAACCTAAACTTTATCAGCATAAGGTAATAACATATACCATTATGAAACAACATGTACCCAATTTCTTCTAACATATATGTTCATTTGGTGAACCATCACATTTGAATTAGGAGGTCAAGAGTTTATTCATAACTGGGAAAATGAGCTGCATGCAAAACCAATTAACCCTTTTTTTAATGTTATCATCAACTCTATAAAAAAAATAAATCATCGATTTCCAACAAGGAACAAAAGGCTAAATGGAGTGATATAGGGTGAAAAAATACCCCTACACCAAAACTTGGATTATGCATGCTCAAAATTGGGCATAGGGAAAAAATGTAAATGGCATGGATAGTGATTTGATGAGTATAAGGGAGCTTAACTTACCCACAAATTCAAACTAAATATTCAAGGCCATAGGTATGCATAGGTTATTCCCTATTTTTCTTATTGTTTGTCCTATCCTCTGGGATATTTTTCCATAACCCTATACCACTTTTCAAAACTATTTCAAAAAAAAATGGATATAGGTTATCTTTACACTAAGGCATGAAATTTAATTAAATAAATATATTAAATGCCTCTACAGTAAAAGAGTGTTATTGAATTCAAGAAACATGACCACTACAAACAAAAGCACTTACAAATTCTAGTTCCTTCTCCCCTTGACTATGAAAGACCTTAACTAGAACCAAAGAGAGATACTCAAGAACTTTGGTTCCTTCACCCATTTACAAGTAAACCCTAACATCACAAGCTTTTTTTCCCCTTTTGGGAATAAGTATGGCATCTGACACATTAAATCCATTAGGACCATTATTTCGAATATCTAATTTTTTGCTTGAGGCATATGTTCCTAGAAGATCACTCACTTGTTCATTGTATATCTCTATCATTTTAACAGAATTATCATACATCATTAAATCTTTCCTTTTTTGAGATAACTTGAAGAGCTCACTAAGTGATCGATAGTTCTCTCTATTATCCCTTTCAGAAGCACCTGTTAGACCGCTCATGGTGTGGGCCTTTCCATATCCTGTTTGACCATATGCAAAAATGCAAACATTGTAACCATCTGTTACAGATCGGATCAATGGATTTGTATCCATGTAAATATCCTCTTATGTAGCATATGGCCCAAAAACCTTATTAAAATTGAATATCCTTTGTACATCTTTTCCCATGTTGGATGTATTGAAAAGGAGGTATCCATATTCCCCAATAAATTCCACTCCACTTTGAGCATCAGAATGACCTCAAAAATGTGGTATGATTCTTTCGTATACCCTTATGCTTCCTTTGAGGTCTTGAATATTATTGTAAAGGTTCTTGTTTTCTTATAGAACTCTGTGATATCCACTTGAAGCACTGCAAATTCCTATGATATGGTCATCTAGAAACTCAAATTTCCTTGAAAACGCATACTGTAACACATGTATGTCCGTGACTTCCTTTTTGTGTACTTCTAAAAGAATTTGATGTTTCTGAGTGGTAACCAAAGAGGAGCAGTCACCATTTTTTTGTCTTGGCAATCTCAAAAGAGTTGATTGTCTTGATCCTAGCTTTTCTAAATCAAGGAAAAGTTATGTTTTTTATTCTCTGCAATAATAGCGATGATAAGATTCATAAGTGTTTGTGTCGATCCATGATGTATGGCTTCGACAGGCACATGCACTGTCACAGAAGGGGTTGACTGTTAAAAGAAATTTCATGTCTTTTTTGGAACCATGGGGATCCTCAAAGGACCATTTTGTCCACACAGTTTCCATTCATAATAAGCGCTAAGATACAATAAGAAATATTTGCAATAGAACCCGGCTGCAAGCTTTCTTGCTCAAAAGTAGGCAACTTCATCTCTTCAACAACCGTCAAGAAAATTCTTAACATTATCGAAATATTGATAGGTAGATAAATATCGTCCTTCCTCCACATGATTTGCAACGACCTTGGACACTGCTCCTGGTTGAACCTTGTTGACAAGGTTACATAAAATGATCCCATTTCTTAAGCAAAGACAAAACTCCTCCCCAAATGGCTCACATGGTATATCCAAAGACCCAACGATGCTCTTTACCCATGTTGCAGCTTCAAACCTTCTATTTGATGCTTCCTTTGATTTCAGTGAATCCAATAGATCATTAGAGAGGCTCTTAGAATTTGATCTGATGCCTTCTTATAAATTAAAAACCTATGATTACATGGCACTCATGAACATATTGTTTTCAGAGACCAATGGGAAAGGGACCCTGCTGGGAGTGGAATTTGGTTCTAGAGGAATATGGTCTAATTTGGAAAGCTCTTTACAATTTCATGCTTTGATCAACGGTGACTATTATTGGCACAACCCTTTCATAAAAGGTCATAATGACATGCTTCTAGTGGTATATGAATTGGATTCTTAGATTTATCTTCAATATAAATATATAATATTAGTTCTCTCGAAGTGGTTGGTGTAGGTATTATCATTGGTTTCATTGATCCAAGTGTTGTATTTTTAGATTATAAATAAATAGTGAGCACTCTTCAATGATTTATTAAAAATTTGTTTGGATATTTGAGGAAAACATCTCCTTTCTTAATTTCAGTGGTTGTATAGGTGGTGAAACTTTAGGGGAATTTTCTACTAATGCATCATGTTTCGCATTTCTCCAACAACTACGCAATGCAATGTTTTATCATCTTATTTTGTTTTCAAAGTATTGGGTAACATGATGCTCGTAAACTCTATTGATTTGAACTCATGCTTAGAGACTCTTCCAATGTTGTCATAGTGATATTCATAAAATTTCCAATACTAATAGAATTCTCCAACAACAATTAGAAACTTCGTATTCATTGGAGATTGCCCAAACTCTCCTTCCTCTCTTTGGCTTGAGATAAAATAAAGTACCCCCATATTTGAGTTGAAAATGTTCAAACCATTCAATGATAACCACAAATTTTTCTAAATCAATTTTCTTGTCCATTGACCCAATAAACAATCCCGTTGGTATTAAGTCCTCCATGTGTACATTATTCAATTCTATAAGAAGTTCTGATGGTCCTCTACTACAAAATCAATCATTTTTGTTGTTAAGGATTCTGCATTTTATTATATTGCACTTATTAAATTCATTGGTGGATTTTCCCTTTTTGTATAGAATCATAGAACTCCTTCAATAATATTGTCGATATTTAGCCAACTACAAAAAACACTACTACGTGTTCCACAATATAAGGTGAGATTATGGATCAAAAAATATGTGAGGAATTTCTTCTTCCATTCAAAGAATGCTTACACACAATGCTTATAAAACATATCTAAAAGGAATTCATTAAGTCGAATCTTTTAAACATGTTGGATTGGTAACCAACCTAGTCTACCAAAAATTATTTTGATCATAACCTTTTAGTAAGATATTGGACTGAAGTGATCTAAAAGGAAGACTAAAGTAGATTCCTAGGGATATGTCCATTAGAAATAAGTTTTGAAAGTGTGTTGAATTTATATTTTAGATGCTAGGATATGGTCTGCATTGCAAAGCTCTTTGCGATTTCATCACTTTGATCAATGGTGACTATTTTTGGCACAACCCTTTCATCAAAGGTCATAATGACATGCTTCTTGTGGGATATGAAATTAGATTCTTAGATTTATCTTCAATTTAAACATATTTGTAAAGTACTTTAAATTGAATTGTCAATTTTGCTAAGAAATAGAGTCTAGAATGTCGACTTTTAACAGTGGAGATTTTGGAACAAGTAGTCACTATTTTGGGCGTAAGTTTTCAGTATGCCGTCAAAATGAAGCGATTCAGATTAAGTAGAGAACTAAAATTTGAGGGCCATATGCCCTCAAACTAGTTTTTGAAATTTCTCCATTCCCCCCCCAAAATAAAACTATTATGCTAGGATACAATCCAAATTACAAGATCTTTACAGTTTCATTCTTTCATCAATGGTGAATATATTTGGCATGAATCTTTCATCAAATGCCAAAAAGACATTCTTCTCGTAGGATGTGAAACTATATTTATAGAGTTATATTCAATAGAAACATATTTTCAAAGTACTTTGAGTTGACAAGTCAAATATGCTAAGAATTATTCTAGAATGTTTTAATAGTGGTGATTTTGGAACAAGTAGTCATTATTTTGGGCATAAATTTTATGCATACTAACAAAATGAAGTGATTCAAATTAGGTATAAAATTAGAATTCAATGACTATATCCCCTCAAAATAGTTTTTGAAACTTCTCCATTTCCCTCTCAAAATAAAACTATTATGACTATGTTTGTAAATTTCATTAACTCAAAATGATGCATAAGGAGTTGGGATCAATATTGTATGAAATATTGATTCTGTAGTTTCTAGAAAAGCTATCAAAGTGTCAAGATGATTAAGAAATTATCTATAAAGGCTTCAGACATTCCACGTCGAGTTTTATCTAATATTGTTCTATGCAAACAACCTAATAAGATATTAAAACTCTACATAAAGATAAATGCAATTCCTAACCCCAGGTAAAGAATCTATTTCAACCTTTAACACCTCTCTTTCAGATAATTTTAACACAATGTTTTGATGGCTCCCCCAGAAAATTTGAATTTAGGCTAGGTCATATTTTTTTGTCTAAGTGAAAAAGAGGTGATGTGTGCATATGTTCTTACTCATATTTATCATTAATAATTTATGCAACAAGCTAGAGTTGTCATGATATACATAACTCATGTATCGGCTACCGTGTCATTATTTATTGGAATCAATGTAATCTTGGTAGGTAGTTCTTATCCTAAGGAATTGACAAGAGAACTTGTTGGTATTTGTTTTGTTGACAAGTGAACAACAATGCTTGTTGTGTTGTTGTGGACAACATTGTTAAGCTCTTCAAATATACTAAGGAGTGGAACGTTGTGGTTATTGTTTTTGTTGATAATGGAAGAATTATATTGTTGCGTATAAGAAGTTGGATATTTCCATGGTTGTGGAGATATGACTTGTATTTATCATTATTAAGGAATTAGAGGATACTAAGTTTTGAGAGGGTCATTAATGGTTCATTCATTTGACTAAACCCTAAATAATTGAAATGCAATGATGTTCATAATACATATTTGGAGGTGATTTATGTGGCTGCCATGGAATCCTTTAGCTGATAAATCATACTTATTCCTCATTTTCCTCTGCTTCAAAAATATTGGTCATTAATCTGCATCATATTCTTCCATGTCTATTCATGTGACTAACAACAATTTGAACATCAATGGATTGATCTAGTATGCATTAAATATTTCTACCAAATAGACCTTCGAGAAGAAAGAGACTATGTGTGTTGTTATATTGAGTATTGAATGGAGGCTTGCAATGTAGGTGGTAGGAAATTATGATTAAGCCTAACTAAGGTAGTTTGTTGAAAACAAAATGCTTTTATTCCATGCTTTAAATAATTTTTGCATATGCATCTAAACATGTACAATGACTTTCTATATTGACAACATAGATGATTCCTTGGCAATCTAAAATTCATAAATCATGAATGAAATTGAAGTAATAAACAACTCTTAAACAACCTAAACTTTAGTAGCATAAGGTAACAACATATAACACTATGCAAAAACATGTACCCATGTTCTTCTTACATATATATGCATTTAGTGAACCATTGTATTTGAATTAGGAGGTTAAGAGTTGATTCATAACTGGGAAAATGAAATTCACGCAAAACCAATTAACCTTTTTTTCTAATGGTATTATTAACTCTATAAAACAAAATAAAACAACGGTTTCCAACAAGGAACAAAAGGCTAAACAGAGTGAGCTAGGGTGAAAAAATACACCTAGACGAAAAGTTGGATTATGTATGCTCAAGATATGGCATAGGAAAAAATGTAAATGGCATGGATAGTGATTTGATGAGTATAAGGGAGATAAATTACCCACAAATTCAAACTAAACATTCAAGGCCATAGGTGTAATAGTTATCGACACCTTAGTTGGTCACTATTCTGATGGCGCAGCTGAGTCCTGTGACTCTGGAACTTGTGGTCTGTAGTCGACCGCGACCTGTACTTCTTTAACCAATGTATAGAGCATATGGAGTAAGTCGGCAATACTTTGTGTAAGCTCTTTTTGTCTCTCACCTATTTTTTGAAGGCTCTGCGTAGAGACCTTTTTCATTACTTATGTGTGTAAGGTAACATCGTCGATGTCAAGGCCAACAGTTCCTGTTTTTTTTTTAGCCTTCCTCTTCTTATTCCTTGCATCAGGATGCTCAGTCTGCTTCATATTTTTTCCCACCACCGAATCTATTTGGGTTGTGCTTTAATCATTCTAGGGAGGGTTGGGAGAATTCTATTGATTTTTTGCTACTGGTGGTCGGTCCCCTCCCTATTATCCATCCTTTTATGTTTGGGGATCATCCTGTTGCAGCTCTTCTTCAGTAGATAGTATTTCATCTGCGATAGGAAATCACCATTCTTCTAGCCAATATTGGGTAACGGCCTCAACTTTATATTCAAACCAAAAATAATTAGGTCGCCAACCATTGGTGTTGTGGATATTTTATTAGTTGCAAAAATATGTGATGGGGCACAATTATAAATTTAATAATGTTGTTAAACCACTTAACAGTTTCATCTATTATTCTTGCTTGTTGTTGTACCATATAGTGAAAGGCCTCTCCATGCATAAAAAAATTGAACATTGTTGTCCCTTTTTCGCTCCTTTTTATCTTTCTTGAACTAGATATTGTGGTATCGAGCTCCTTGATAGCGCACTTGTATGTCTACCCCTTGGTATTTCACTAGCTTGGACCATGTGATAAATGAAATCAAAATGAGTAACTAGGAATAATGGAATGCACTACCTTTTTCCTGTGACTCTTCTACATCTGATAATAACTCATTCAACAGATAATGTGACCAGTTCATTTGAACTCCCACCGCACAGAGTTCGGTCGCTGCAATCGTACCTATAGTACATTGGTTTGGCCGCATATTCCATAATAATTTGATGGCTAACGCCTCAACTTGGAACCAAACAATATGGTCACTAATGGAGCTGATCAAGAAGTCTCTGGTATCCCTACACAAATCATACTTGAAATTCATCTTGTTCGTCAGCATAGTGTCCTGGTATTTCTTGAAAAATGATGTTGGGTATGTGGTAATCCAATAATTGTTGCTATCATCTCGACATCCACAAAAAAATTTCTATCGATCCATAAGAAGCCACAGTGGAATGATGCCAGTAAATGCTTGAAGCATGCATTTACTTCAATGCTTCATAAAAAATGAGGCATATACATCAATAAAAATAACCCTGCATGGTCTAGACCTCTTTCCCATTCCATTGTAGTTAGTCACTTCGGTCTATCCAGTGTATCTTGTAAAAAAACCAAGTAATTCTTCATGTCCAAATATGGATATTTCCTTGTATTGCGATCGACAAAGGTGAGCTTCTTAAGGTTTGGAAAAATGTTCTGCGACACCTAAACTCCTTTCGACATAGTTGGTGCAACCAATGGGTACCATGCATTCTTTGGCACTCTGATTCTTGGTGCATCATATCATATTGGTGGAACATATGGTGGAAACATAGTCGTAGAACCTGATTCTTCCTCCTCTGGTGGTGGTGGTTCTAGTGTTTTCTTCTTTCGGCTTCATAAACATTTCCCCATTGTTGTACCAAACGGACTCGATGGGTCTAGTCGTAAACTGACTGAAGGGATAAATGGAACATGTTCTTCTTCTTTGGCAGTCATGGGATGCGGTGGAGTGTATCCAACAGTTTCTTCCATGATGAGTGTGGGTGATGTAGTGGTGAGATCAGATTCAACAGCTGTGCTTGTGCTTCAAAATCGAAATAACCCGTGGAAAATTCAGTTCGACTCTTGCAGTTGTAGACAACAATCTCTCTCTCGAATGTAGTAGAATGACCGAATACTTGGGTGCGAATGGTAATAACGTCAATCCATTCATTCTGCCAATCCTTCACATGAGTAGGAAATAAATGGAAATGTAGTTTTCCTTTCTGTCACGTGGGTTGATCATACGAATGATTATTAAGAAACTTCTATGCATGTCACCACTTTCCTGTCACATCAGTGGTAGTTATTGTGCAATAAAGATGGAAGTGAATAAAAAGAACGCATCCAAAATCTCTCGGGATTTTAAATTAAATACGACGTCTTTTGAATTAATTACGGTTAGCTGTCATTTCTGTGACTGTATTTTGACTTGCAACAATATCACTCTTCCTGTGACCGGTATCCATCCTTAAAAAAATTCATTTTCTTGCGACAGAAGAATTGTATGTTCCCCTCTTTCTCCCTTTTTTGACAAAAAAAGAGTCTATGACAATTTCCCTTTCTCTGTGACATATTAGCAGTCTGCGACGATCTTTGCTTCTTATTTGCGACAACTGATTCCTTGCGATTAAAACAAAAAAATTTAAATAGTTTTTCAATTTATTTTTATTTATTTTCTCTTTTTTTTTTATTCGAGCATGTCGTGTCTATCCTCATAAGGCTTTATCCTTATTCTGTTTACGAGTCCTTTGACGGTTTTTCCATACAACTTTTGCAATTATACTTCACCTCCATCAATGATATGTGTGACAATATACGGTCCTAACAAGTGTGTTTGGTCGGTCACAACTTCTTGTCCATATACCAAACGAAATGGAGTTTGGTATGTCAACTTCTAATAGGTCATGTGAAGTCCTACAATACTATGGAAATTTTATGATCCCAGTCATCTCTTTGGACATTGAAATTATTTGTTAACTCATTCTCCAAGATTTTGTTTAATGCTTCAACAACACCATTCACTTGGTGGTGATATGGCATTGTATCTCTATGTTGGATCTTGAATTCTTCCTTTAGTTCCTCAATCAATTGGTTGACAAAGTGTGTTTCTTGGTCGCTTATCAAAACTTTTGGGTATCGAAATCTAGTCACAACATTTTCAAATAAAAACTTAGTAGAAGCCATAGCATTACAATATTTTACTAGTGTTTCTTCGACCCATCTGATTAGGTAGTCGATCACAGTAATTATATATCTTGTACCTGTGCGCTTCCCTGTTGAACTAATAGGGCCCAAAAAATCAACATCCCATTTATCGAATTCCTGCATATTTATTTCGGGTACTAATGGAACTTCATCTCGTCACGATGGATTTTATATTCTTTGAAAGACAACATAGCTGCGATAGTGTTCTCGATAATTTGCATGCATGGTGGGCCACCACAATCCTGCTTGCAATATATTTCACATTGTATATTTTCCAACAAAGTGACCTCCCACGACACCAGCATGCGCTTCATTTAGTATCATCGGTCGCTCATGTTCCAATATGCAATGATGAAGAATCTCATCATGGCCCATTTTATATAATTGTCCAGCGATCAACTAGAAGTCTATAGCTTGCACAAATAACTATTTCTTATTTGCAGTAGAAAATTCAATTGGTGCATAGCCCGTACTAAATATTTTTATGATGTCTCTTTAATGACCATCAATCATTGTTATCACAAATAGTTGTGCATTAGGGAGACTATTGTCGAGGTTGCCAGGTTTGTCGCCACTTTCGATCATCGACAGATGGCACGGTCCTGAATTCAGTCGACCTAGTTTAACAATGAATTCAAAGTCAAATTCCAAAAAAATGAGAAGCCACTGACAAATATTCCCCCCCAACACTGGATTATTAACCAGGTATTTCAAAGTTGAATGATCTTTGTACATTTTGAAATTTCCACTCAACAAGTAGTGTCTAAATTTCTACAGAGTGTATACCATAACTAGTCCTTCTCTTTCCAGCATGGTATAGTTCTTCTCTATCGTTGATAGTTTTCTACTAGGGAATGCAATAGGATGATCAATCAAACATTTGCCAGGATGCACTAGTACCACATCGAGCGCGATATATGACGCATCGACATGTACATGAAATTCCTTTTTCCAGTATGGAAATACAAGTATGGGCCTAGTAACCATCTTGTTATTTAAAGTGTCTAGAATACCTTGGAAAAATTCCTTCAAATGGAAATTAACATCTTTCTCCAATAACTTCTCCATCGTAGAATTCGCCTCTGCATATCCTTTAATCAATTTTTGGTAGTATCTTATATGTACCAATGTTGCTATCATTTGCTTCACTGTGGTAGGTGGTGGTAGGTCGACAATAATCACAATTTTGGGAGGGTCGACCAAGATTTCATTGCAACAAACTGCATGGCCCAACAAAATTCCAAACAAGGCATAAAAGATACATTTCTTTAAGTTCAGTGAAATTTGAGACTAGAGGCAATGTTCCTGCATCATCTTGAGGCTCTCAATATGATCCTTAATGGGCCCAAATATTGTCCAATAATCAAATTATACCTCAAGAAATTTATGAATAAAATATTTGAAGCCAGGCACTACTATTCTGCAAAAAATAACAATAGCATTCTTGAGTCCAAACGGAATTACCGTGTATTGGAAACAACCCCACTCCGTCTCAAAGGTTGTATTCTGTTGATATTCCTTTGTGATTCTAATCTGATGGTATCCAGAGGACCCATCTGTGAATGAGTAAATTCCCTGGCCCCCAACACTCTTTGATACCTCATCTGTAAATGGATTTGGAAATGGGTGATGGAAACAAGCATCATTCAACTTTCTAAGGTCAATGCAAATCCACGCTTCACCAGTAGTATTTTTATCTTGCACTACTATCGGAATGATCCATTTTCAATCTTCTATAGGTTCTATGATACTTGCATCCAACATTTGGTCCAGCTTTGACTTGACTTTTATATCATGGATTCAATCGGTATGGTTGTTTCGATAGGTTTTGCATCGGGATTTAAAGGTATCTCCATTTCTCCAAGGTCTCCTACAATCCCTTTCAACTCTTAGAATTTTGTAGGGAACATATATTGAAACTAATGCAAAAGATCTGTGATTTTCCCGATAGTCTCATCATCCCAATAATCTCCAATATTGGAATTATTTTATTCTTCGGGGTGTTAGTATTTACTTTTTATACTTTTAGTGGATTTAGAAATTGGTCACTAGAAATACCAAATCCTTCCCCTGCAAAAATTCCTTCATACTTAGGTATTTTTACGTCGAGTGGATCGTCGTTATTAGGTTCTCCTGTCACAATATAGCACTCCATCTAGTGCTGGATTGTTAGGCCACACTGATTGAAGTTTGTCATTGTGACCCTATTGGGAGTGGAATCTGGTTCCAGAGACATTTTTTTTCTTACTCAATAAATATCACCATGACTATAAGACAATATTTTTTTTTCTTACTCAATAAATATCACCACGACTACAAGACAATGGGGTAATACAATGGGGGCAGTTTAGCCTTGTTTTCAAACTCAGTCAGTGTTGTTCAAGAGTTGGGTATGAACCACTTCCTACAAATACAACAGTTGATCCAGAAGACTTGTTTCGAAATGGGCTATGCTCTCAATGACGTCTTAAACTCTCCTCTTCATTAAATTTCCAAATGGGCGATGCTTCAGAAGACTTGTTTTTGAAATGGGTATTCCCCAAAATAATATGGTAGCGAAAATTAGATTTTGAAATGAGTATTCCCCAATAGGAGAATTCGAAGTATTGCGTTTGAGCCCTGGACGCTCAAATATAAATACTTATATATAGTTCGTGCAAACTCTATTTCCTTGAAAAACGAGCCATCTTGTGTTTGAATATCCCATATAATATTGGTTATATTGCAGTGGTTGGCATAGGTATTATCATTGCTTTCATTGATCCAAGTCCTATATTTTTAGACAAAGAAGTGTAAACAATGTTGAAGGCATTTTTAATCTTTGATTATAAATAAATATTGAGCACTCTTTAATGATCTATTAAAAATTTCATCATTTAAGAAACGAAATAACTAGCATGATGAATATGGCAATATCATATCACGAAACAACTAGGGTTCTATAGCATATACAAGTGATCAATTTTGGTGACAATGTTTTGTATCAATTTAATTTAATTTATTTTTTTACTGAAAAGAAAACTGATATAAAGTTGCTTCTCAAGTTATTTACTATCTTTAGAACCTCCAAGGAGATTTCATCCAAAATATATTTTTATTGCAAAGGGGTTCTCATCAACAAGTTAGTTTAAAGCAATCCACAACCTTATAATGCCCCATGATGATTTTTCACTATAAGAGTATTGATCTATTTATTTATATTTTCTAAGTGAGATAGTGGATTTTCTTGCCAACACTTTGTAAATTCTTTAGCGATGTGTTTGGATATTTGGGGAAAATAACTCCTTTCTTGAGTTCAGTCGTTACATATGTGGTGCAAATTTAGGGAAATTTTCTACTAATGCATCATGTTTCACATTTCTCCCACAACTACACAATGTCATGTTTTATCATCTTATGTTGTTGTCAAAGTATTGGGAAACATGAGTCTCATAAAATCTATTGATTTGAACTCATGCTTAAATACTCTTCCAATGTTTTCCTAATGATGTTCATAAAATTTCCATTACTAATAGAATTCCCTAGCAACAATTATAAACTTCATCTTCATTGGATATTGCTCAAACTTTCCTTCCTCTCGTTGCCTTGAGCTAAAAGAATGTACCCCCATATTTGACTTGAAAATGTTCAAACCATTCAATGATAACCACAAATGTTTTAAAATCAATTTCCTCATCCATTGACCCCATAAACATTCCCCTTGGTATTAAGTCCTCCATATGCACATTCTTCAATTCTATAACAAGTTCCCATGATCATCTACTACAAAATCAATCATTTATCTTGTTAAGGACTCTACATTTTATTACCTTGCACTTATTAAATTCATTGGTGGATTTTCCCTTTCTGTAGAAAATCATAGAACTCCTTCAATAATCTTCTGGATATTTAGCCAACTACAAAAAAACACTACTACCGTTCCATAGTATAAGGTGAGATTATGGATCAAAAAATATGTGAGGAATTTCTCCTTCCATTCAAAGAATGATTACAAACAATGCTTATAAAACATATCTAAAAGGAATCCATTAAGTGGCCTCTTTCAAACATGTTGGAGTGGTAACCAACCTAGGCTACCAAAAAGTGTATTGATCATAACCTTTTAGTAAGATATCAGACTAAAGTGATCTAAAAGGAAAAATGAAGTATATTCCTAGGGATATGTCCATTAGAAATAGGTTTTGAAAGTGTATTGAATTTCTATGTTAGATTCTAGGATATGATCTACATTGCAAATATCTTTACAATTTCGTGCTTTGATCAATGGTGACTATTTTTGGAACAACCCTTTCATCGAAGGTCGGAATGAAAAGCTTCTAGTGGGATATGAAATTAGATTCATATTGTTATCTTCAATATAAACATATTTTCAAAGTACTTTAAATTGATTTGTCAAATTTGCTAAGAAATAGTCTAGAATGTCGATTTTTAACAGTGGATATTTTGGAACAAGTAGTCATTATTTTGGACATAAGATTTTGTTATGCCATCAAAATGAAGTGACTCATATTAAGTAGAGAATTAGAATTTGAGGACCATATGCCCTCAAAATAGTTTCTGAAATTTCTCCATTTCCCCCTTGTGCTTTGTCATTCTTTTAGTGATTTTATTAGTGTCTATGGTGTTGTCTTCACATTTAATAACATGGTATCAAAGCAGTCCTAAAACAAGTCACACAGTTTGGAGTAATTTCAACCTCAGTTAATCTTGAAAGGAACATAGAGAAAATAGCTCTCTTATGGTGCATCTTTATGTGGAGGCCAAATTCAATTTGGAGGAATTTCATTTTTTGACCTAATATTGTTAGGGTCAAGACCTAGGGCTGATTGGATCTAGGCCTTCATTCCACATATTTTTATCGATATTACCTTAATCCAACTCACCTCAATAGGGTGCACCTATTTGTGGCTTCAGTTTTATAGGTCTCCATATTTCACCTTTGATCTAACTCTTGCTAGGGTTTCTGAAGT
Organism: Pseudotsuga menziesii; assembly: GCA_001517045.1. Classification (NCBI taxonomy): domain Eukaryota; kingdom Viridiplantae; phylum Streptophyta; class Pinopsida; order Pinales; family Pinaceae; genus Pseudotsuga; species Pseudotsuga menziesii. Next base: position 38,584 of record LPNX011171847.1, read on the forward strand.
TGTTCTTCAGGTTGCAGTTAGAATATCAACATAAAGGGTAGACTTAGACTTGACAGGGTTTCCAAGTCTAATATTCTCATGAAGAGTGTTGATGAAGAAGCTACATAAATTCTTTTCATCTCAGCTCTCTCAGGTATGTTTCTCACCACTAGTGACACTTGGTTGATATTTAGTGGTGCATCCAGACATATGACAGTCTAGAAGGAGAATATTTCATACTTGATTAAGAAAGAATCTCATCTTTGAGTGGTACTTGGAGAGGATGAGAGATATACTATTAAGGGATCACGGAATACCTACCTCCAATTAGAGTCTTATTATACAATACATTTGACTGATGTAATATATGTACCTAAGATGAAAAGAATTTGTGTCTCCATATCATCCTTGGAAGAAAAGGGTTATAAATTTATATTCTATGACGAGAAATTTATTACATGGCATAATACATCTAGTACAGGTATAGCATGTGTGGCTGGTGTCCTAGAGAATAGATTATGCAGGTTGAGCACACAAGCAATTTAGTCACTAGTGCATGATTCTACAAGTTTGGGTGAGCTATGGCATCAAAGAATCGCACATTTACACTATATATCTCTTCCATCCTTAAGGACAATGGTTAAGGGACTCCCAGTACTCAACATAGATCATGGTGGTGTTTGTAGAGGATGTGCATTTGGAAAGAATGCCAAGAGAGATTTTTCTAGCAGCGAGAGAAGGTCCAAAGGGATTTTGGATCTAGTACATTTCTACTTGTGCAGACCCATGACAGTTTCCGCACTAGGTGGATATCACTACTATGTGAACTTTATTAATGATTACTCTCAGAAGACTTGGATCTAATTCCTTAGTTCCAAATAATCTAAGGAGTTTTTATGCATCTTCAAGGAATTCAAGGCACAAGTCGAGAACCTATCGGGAAAGAGGATCAAAGTCTTGAGATCAAACAATGGAGGGGAATACATATGTACAGACTTCAGTGATTTCTATAAGGAAGCAACAATTAAGATGGAGTACACAATTCTCTACAACCCTTAGCAGAATGGGGTTTCATAAAGGAAGAACATGATGATCATTGAGGTAGCCAAAGCCATGATACATGAGCAGGGTCTACTTATGTTCTTATGGGAAGAAGCTTCCAATACTGCAATGTATGTGCAAGATCGGTTTTTGCATAAGATATTAAAGTACATGACTCCAAAATAATCCTTCACGGGTGTGAATCTTGAGGTGGATCACTTATATATAATTGGTTGTTCAGTCTACATTCATGTGCCCAAAGAAAAGAGGTTGAAGTTAGAGCCTTCAGGAAAGAAGGGAACATTTGTGGGATACAATGAGTCTTCAAAGGCTTACTAGGTTTACATCCCAAGCTTGAGGCAAATTGAAGTTAGCAGAGATGTCTCCTTCATAGGGTAGATGGACTTCGAAAAGGCGAGAGGATCATACATGGATATTGATGATGAGTAGATTGTAACTCCAAATAAGATGGTATCATTTACCCCTCTAGTAGCTCAAAGGGAGTCGTCTGATAAGGATTAGTCAGCCGAATCCATTGATCCAATAGAGGCAGTTGATTTCCTCAAAGACATTGAGTTGGCTGGAAGAGGCCTAGATGGGCTATACTGACATTGTAGTAGGAAGAGGGACATGAAGCTCCCCATGATACCTTTCATGAAATCAAGATACCTCAGAAATTCTTGACCTATGTAGCACTGATGAGCCACATTATTGATTTAGAGCCCACCAGCTATGAGGATTCTTCCAGCTAGCATGTATGTATGGATTCCATGATAGAAGAATTCCAATCCATCATGAAGAATGATGTTTGGGATGTTGTGCCGAGACATCAGGGGAAGTCAGTAGTGACTTCCAAGTTGATATACAAAATCAAGCATGTAGCAGATGGAAGTCTTGAGAAACACAAGGCTATATTTGTGGCTAGAGGATTCCCTCAGAAAGAGGGAATTTATTATGACGAGACATTTTCTCTCGTGGCTTGATACACTCCCATCAGGACTATTATTTCTATTCCGTCAGCTATGGGATGGAAGTGGACATTAAAACTACCTTCCTCAATGGTGTGATTGAGGAAGAGGTATATATTGAGTATAGGCAGAGGTATTTTTTATCCAAGGGAAGGGTTCCCACATATGTAAGATGAAAAACGTGTTATATGGACTCAAGCAAGCACCATGTGCTTGGTTTGCTCGGATAGACGGATACTTGGTGAGTCTGGGATTCAATAAGACTGATGCAGATCCCAACCTCTACTGCAAGGTTGTGGATTGTGAGCCATTAATTTTGGTTCTCTATGTCAATGATTTGTTTCTCACCGAAAATGAGGAACTTATTGGATCGTGTAACGAGAAGCTATCCTCTAATTTTGAAATGAAACAAATTGGATTGATGCATTACTTCTTGGGATTAGAATTATGGAAGAGGAATGATGATATTTTCTCAATTCAAAGAAAATACACCATCGACATACTGAAGAGATTTCGTATGATTGACTGCAATTCAATGTCCACATCGATGGATGTGAATCTGAAGAAGTTGAGAGATTATGCTTCCAATTCAAATTTGATTGATCCCACCATGTATAGCTAGATGATTGGATCTTTGATGTATTTGGTAACCACTGGACCAAATATATGTTTTGTGGTGGGTGACCTCAGCCATTTTATGAGCGAGTCGAGATAGATACATTGGGTTGTTGCAAAACATGTGTTGAGATATTTGTGTGGCACTGTGGGATATGGCTTCCGATATTCTAGGTGGTGACTTGAGATTTCAAGTATTCTATGATTATGATTGGGTCGGGAGTGTTGTGAATAGGAAGAGAACCTTTGAGTGTTGCTTTAATATGGGATTTGTCATGATTTCTTGATACAGCAGGAAACATACCTCAATAGCACTAAGTACTAAAGAGGCCGAGTATATTGTTGTGTGTGTTGCAGCTCGAGAAGATTTCTGGCTTTGAAAACTCCTTGTGGGATTTTTTGGCCAAACTCTGGAGTTAACAATAATTTACTGTGACAACCAATGCTATGTGCAACTATCAGTGAATCTCATATTCCACAATAATTCAAAGCATATTGATATCCAGTACCACTACATTTGTGATATAGAGCAGAGAGGTGCGATCGAGCTACATTATGTTTTGATGGATGACCAGACTATAGATATTCTTACGAAGATGATTCCTACGATAAAATTTGAAAACTTTTGTAAATTTCTTGGCATAGTGTACAACAAGATTTGAACCCAAAATCTGATGCCATTCGACGGAATTGACTGTGTCATCTTATTTCACCTTGGTAATTACAATTTTTTTAATTTTCTCCAGTTTGCGTTGGATATTCAACGGTCGTTAGTAATCCGACGACTGTAGTTGGATATCTGAAAACAGTCTCTAGATTACTGACGCCAAAATTAAAACGGTCATAATCTTAATTTCATTAGATATCCGATGAAAAATTATTTTTATAAACTATATAATAGGAATAATCTGACATGTTTTATATACAAGCGACGTTTTGGAGAAGTTATAATCCGCGCACAAACTGTTTTACATACAAAAAGCCACAATTATTTCAATTGTTACTATGATTAACAATAGTGAAGTGTGGACTTTGATTTTTTAAGATAGATAATCATCATTCAAGCTTGGTATCAGAAAAATGTCAAAACAAAACAATATTCCCGATCCATGCGATCAAAATCGTGAATTGTTTTCTAGATTATGGGATGGACTAAAACGAAATGGTGATGGGAAATGCTACTGTCCATGTAGTCAATGCAGGGGCTTTAAAAGGAGAAGAATAAATATCGCAACAGCCAAAAGGCATTGTTGGGAATATGGACATGTTGACGGGGGGGCATGACTATCATCCATTTGTAAGTTTTTCATTATATATGTCTTTATATTGATTGGTTTTGTAAATGTATGTATCATTTTAATATTTTTTATATTGACTAATATCTCTTGATGGTTTCGTGTAGTTATAATAAAAAAAATACATCCTACGACATATCGCCTAGAGGATGTGCTTTCAGAACAAGAACCAATGGACCATGGAGTTATGAATAATGAAGAACAAGTTAATGATCATATTGAAGAATATGATCATACTGACGACATATTTGAAGATGATAGTAAAAATACATTGATCCATGTTGCACTTAATGTCATAATGGATGATGATGATGATGATGATCGTGAAAATGATGAATTTGATGATGTTCTTGATTTACCTCTTCTTGAGAATGAATACGAACCCCTTTATGAAGGCTTCAACACAAATATTCTCTCTGTTATATTGTTGATAATGAACTTGAAGGTTATGAATGGTCTTTCAAACAAATAAGCCACATAGATGTTAAGGTATGTAATATATTCCATCACATACCTATGATCGTTATAAAGGTTATCTTTGATCCTCTGATAATTTCATTGTTAATTCATAAGTAAAATTAATACGGATGAAACATGTTTCATTAATATTATTTATATATTATATTAGCTAGTTTTTACTTTAATTTTCTATAGATTGATAGTTGAAGTTTTGTTACCATCGCCAAATATTTTACCTCGCACATATCGATATTTATATGTCATCATGAAAGAAATTGAATGCAGTATGAAGCAATTGATGCATGCCCTGGTGACCATATCTATATTATAAACAACGTGAATTTGAAACAGGATGTCATATCAATAGATATCGAACAGATCAAGTAACAAAAAAGGTTCCTCACAAGGTTCTTCGTTATATTCCCATTATTCCACGTTTGCAACGATTGTTCAAGTGCAAAAAATTGGCACAATTTATGGATTACCATGAACATAATATATTTCAAGATGCCATTCATTGAATTTTTGCAAATGGTTCTACATTTAGAGATATGGATGAAAAATGGCCACACTTTAAAGAAGAACCTTGTAATGTTAGGATTTCTTTGGCAGCATATGGTGTCAATCCATATGTAGAGAAGAGATCTATTTACTCGATGTGGCCTATTTTAATTATCAACAATAACATTTCTCTATGGTTGTTAATAAAGAGGGAGCACATAATGTTGGCAATGATTATTCCAGGTATGTGTCTACAATTTTTTTTTTAAAGAGTGGAATCCCACCTGCCATATTTTGTTGCATAATGTCCTATATTTTTTGTAATTTACTTACGTGTATTATTTATATATCTTAATGGTTGCAATAATTATATATTTTATATGTTCAAATCAATTAGGTAAGTATCAAGTTAAATATATGAATGTACATATCAAGCCTCTTATTGACAAACTACTAAAGCTATGGAATGGCATCACTATGTATGATGTATCTACACCAATACGAAAAAGGCAATTTCAATTCCATGCAATACTTGTATGGACAATACATGATTCCCTTGGGTTAACCCATTTTTGCGGTATGTAATTATAACATTGACTTTAATAGTATTTAATTTTATGAATTTGATGTATTATGCATGCATGTTTTTCAAATAATCCATTCATTTTATATAATTATAATTGGCAGTGTTAATCCATTGACTCTTTATGTAGGTCTTCAAACAAAGGGAAAATTTGCATGTCAAATTTGTGGTCCTAAGATCAAATCCCATCGTTCAAAAATTTTATGAAAGGAGGTGTTTGATGAGTACAGGAACTTCCACTCTAAGAATCATAGGTATCAAAGTATCGATAAACATCTACTCAATGGAAAGCAAGAGACTAAATTAAAACCGAAGAGAATGGCACCTCACCTATGGAAGTTTCAATATAATAGAAATCATCAAGGTACGTACAGATCAAATTGTCTATCTATCATCATATATGAAATATTTTTAATCTTTTTTTATTGCATGTTGTTTACTAAAATTGACATTGATTTCTGTAAATTATTTATAAACCGTAATTCGTGATGGTCATCGTGATCATGAAGGAATTAATGGGATTCCACGAGGAATGAAAAGTTATTCTAAAAAATTCAGTAGGTTGTCGTACTATGAGCACCTACATATTGTCAATCTATTTGAGACAATGCATATCGAAAAGAATGTGGCTGAAACATTATGACAAATATTGGATCTAAGGAGCGACAAATAAAAAATTGTAAATATTTGCAATTCCATTCAGGAATCTGAAGCGGACTAAAACTCTAAAACCCACATGAATTCCGGAAATTAACCATAGTAAAATTGAATATTGATTGATGATTTAATTACAATGATGAGAAAACCTTTTATAGGTAAAAAATACACCGTTTCACTGAAAGAGTGTGATCCTATGTTTTAATTAATACTACATTAATATTAAAATAATTGCTCGTAATATTAGATACATAACATTGCCGTCATCCTTTAGAATGCTTTGTCCTCAAAGCAAGGGTAAGGATGGGTATTGTTGACAAAACTGTTCTGTCTCCCATGATGCGTCTTCATCTAGAAAATTCTTCCACTTAACGAGATATTCCTTGAGTGTTCTAGAACAGAGTTTTATTTCTCGGATTGCAATGATTGCCTCAGGTTCCCAAATGAACCTTCCTTCTTCATCTAACATAGGAAGTATTGTTTGTACTATTTGATGTTTACCCAACATTTTTTTGAGACATGATACATGGAAGACATTGTGGATACGACTGTTATCATGTAACTGTAATTTATATGCCACTTGACTAATCTTATGGATAATCTGGTACGGTCCATAGAAATTTGGGGCCAACGTGTATTTCCCTCCACTTTTAAGGGATACCTGTTTATAGGGTTGGAGTCTTACGAACACCCAATCTCCTACTTCAAATTCTCTTTTGGTTATGCGTTGATCTGCTTGTTGCCTCATGCGATTATGTGCCATGATTAGGTTATCCTTTAGTAATTCAATTGTTTTTTGGGATTTCTCTATTTGGTTCCTTACTTATGGAACATTACTGTCATTTAGAACTAACTCCTTCCAATTTGGAGATTCATACCCATATAACGCTTGGAAAGGGGTCATTTTTGCGGAGGTGTGGTATGTTGAATTGTACCACCATTTTGCTAAGTGTAACCATTGAGACAAATGGTTTTATTTATATGTTACGAAACAAAGTAGGTATGCTTCTAAGCATTTATTTATGACTTAAGTCTAACCATCTGTTTGGGGGTGGTAAGCTAAGCTCATATTGAGTGATGTACCCATTTGTTTAAAGAATTCCCTCCAAAATTTTCCATCAAATTTTGCATCTCTTTCACTGATGATGACTTTTGGGAAGCCATGCAATTTGTAGACATTTTTGCAAAATACTTCTGCAATTTGTTTTGCCATGTCTGTTTTTTTTATTGCTATGAAGTGAGCAAATTTGGTTAATAGATCGACCACTACAAGGATCTTGTCCTTTCCTTCTGATGGAGGTAACCCATCGATGAAATCCATTGATATCTCTTCCCATTTCTGGTTTGGAATGTGTAGGGGTTGGAGTAACCCTGGGGTTAAAACATTTTCACTTTTGTTTCTCTGGCAATTGTCGCATTCTGCCACATATTGCTGGATATCTTTTTGCATTCCCTTCCAGAAAATGACCTTCTTGCATTATAAGATTTGAAGAATCCTACATGTCTGGCAGCTGATGAATCATGGGATTATTTTATTGCTTTAACCTTGAATTTAGAGTTTGAGTTCAAATAAATCCTCCCCTTATACCAAATAATATCATTTTTTCATTCAAACTTGGGGTCACGGTTGGAGTTGTTAATTACAGTGCTTGTTTCTGGGCCCTTGGCATATTCACTTCATATTTCATTCAACCATTCTGGAATTGCAACTGAGATGGAGTAAGAGGTAATATCCTCATCTTTTTTGGAGAGTGCATCTGCGACTACATTTTCCTTCCCTTTTTTGTGTATTATTTCCATGTCGAAAGTAGCAATTTTTTCTATCCACTTCTGTTGTTCTATGGACAACGTTTTCTGTTGAAGTAGGTATTGAAGACTATTATGGTCTGTTTGGATCATGAATTTTCTCCCTAAGAGGTATTGTCACCACTTTACCAATGCCTGCATAATTGCCAGCATTTCTTTATCATATGTAGACTTCAATTGTTCTCGCTTGTTTAATTTCCTGCTCTCAAAATCTATCGGGTGTTCATCTTGCATTAGTACTACTCCCAACCCATAACCTAAAGCGTCACATTGTATCACGAATGGTTTGGAGAAGTCTGGGGTAGCTAATACAGGTGTGGAGGACATAATTCCTTTTAAGGCTTCAAAACATTTTTCTGCTTCTTCATTCCAATGGAATGCATTCTTTTTTAGAAGGTTGGATAAGGGTGCAGTTCTGTGCGCATAATTCCTAATGAATCTTCTGTGGTATCCTGTTAGCCCAAGGAATCCTCTTAACTTGGAGATGTTAGTAGGGTTGGGCCATTTTGTGATGGATTTTATTTTTTCTGGATCAACCTTGACTCCTTCTTTAGATATTACGTGTCCAAGATAGCTCACTTCTTCTTTACCGAATGTGCATTTGGACATCTTGGCGTAGAACTGATTTTCTTTTAAAATAGAGAGCACATGTTCTAGGTGTGTGAGATGATCCTTCCATGTCTTACTATATATAAGGATGTCATTGAAAAAAATTAATACAGACTTCCTTAGGAATGACTGGAATAGGTTATTCATGGTTGCTTGAAATGTCGCTGGGGCGTTAGTTAGCCCAAAAGGCATTACCTTAAATTCTTAATGTCCCTCATGGGTTCGGAAAGATGTCTTCACCACATATGCTAGCCTTACTCTGATTTGGTAATATCCTGACCTTAAGTCTAATTTTGAAAAGTACCTTGCGCCATGCAGTTCGTCCAACATTTCATAAATAAATGGAATGGGGAATTTGTCTTTAATAGTTATTTTGTTTAGTCCTCTGTAATCAATGCATAGCCTAAATGATCCATCCTTCTTTCATACCAGTACTACTGGTGCAGCATAAGGACTTCAACTTTCTGTAATCACTCCACATTTCAATAAATCACAGATTAATCTTTCAATATCTGTCTTATGGTGTTGTGGATACCTATAGGGTTTAACATTGACAGGGTTGGATCCTGACTTATTTTCGATGGCATGCTTGATCTTCCTTTTTGGTGGTAACTCCATTGGGAGGTCTTCGAATACTTTTTTGTATTTTTGGATTAATCCTTGGATCTAGGGATGATCTTGTTTAACTACTTTTGAAGTTAATAATTCCATCTCTTGGCATTGTACGACATATGTTGGTGCTCCTTTTCGAATTAGCTTCTCCATTTGGTGGAACCCATATAATTTGTATCTTTCTCCTTTCCATTTAAACCTTATAAAGTGTCCTTGGTGGTTTGCTGAGTAGGTACCTAGTGTTTGCAACCACTGAATTCCTAATACTACATCAACTCCTCCTAAGAGCACTGCATAAAATCCTGACTCAAGGTTATAGTCTTGTATTTGCAGCTTAACTTTGTGGCATTTCCCTACCTTTTCGATCTTCTTTCCATATGCTACCATTAATTCCATGTTGGGTACGGGATATATGAAAAGGTTAAGCCTCTTTACAACACTTACATCGATGAAATTATGGGTGCTTCATGTGTCGAATAGGACTACAACATTGTTATTTTTTATATGCCCTTTTAATTTTAATGTTTGTGGTTGGTGTATTCCTATTATGGCTGCAATTGATATTTTGGGAGTTTCTTCATCTTCTGAATCTAACAAGGGATTTTTGATGTCACGAGTTTCTTCTATGTTGGATTCATCGCTATCTGACTTGTCTTCTTCTTCTGCTTCACATTGATATAAGTTCTTGGTGGTCTCTTTTTTTAAACATATGTGTCTTAGGTCCCACTTCTCTCCGCAATACTTACACTTTCCTTCTTTCATCCGTTGGGATTCTAAGGTTTTTTTGTTGTCATTCCTCATATGTGATGGCTGGTATTTGGTGTCGGTTTTCGTATTTGTAATAGACCTTCTATATTTGTCATGGTTTTGGTTCCACGCTTTTTTTAATTTTTCTTCAATGATTTTTGCCTTGCATCTTGCCTTGTCCAAGGTTGATACATTTAGTAGCTCTAGTTCATCTCTTATATAGGGTTTTAGTCCGTACACATATTTCTTGAGGCATTGACTGTCTGTGAGTTCTGGCACATGTGTCGCCAGGGCTTCCCATTCGTCGATGTATTCATCAACATTGCCTTTTTGTTGCAGTCTAGTAAGTTTTGCAAAGAAGTCTTTTTTTTTAAGTCTTCAAACCTATTAAAGAAATCGTTTTTGAATGTTCTCCACTTATGCTTAGTTTCCTGTGTTGTAACCTTCCACCACATGTACCAGTTGTAAGCCCACTTTTCTAGTTGTATAGAGGCATATTTTATCATTTCCTTGTCAACTGTGATATTGTGTATGGAAAACAATTCTTCTACCTTGTTGTTCCATGCCACGCTCTGTTTTGTGTCTCCATTGAATTTTGACAATTCTAACTTGGGTTTCATTTGATATCCATTCCTTTTTGGAGGAGAAAGTGAGTGCCCATGATTTGGAGAGAGATCGTGATCGAACTCTTCTTGTGGACTTCCTCTTTTGGGAGGAATTGTCTTATGGTGACTTGAATTTGAGGATGGTTGGTCTTCCTTTGACATATTGCACACTAATGTGGTAATTTTGTTTTCCAAATTATGCTCGAGTTTTCTTAACCTGGATTTGAACAATACTGTGATGTTTCTTTTTACACCTTCCATCTCCCAAGATACTGCTTCGTTGACTTCTTTTTTGACAGTCTCCGATAATTCGATTTTGCTTTTGTGTAGTTCTCCTTCGATTTGGTTGAGTCTTGAGTGTAAAACCTCAATATTTTTAGAACCTTGGGCTTGGTTAAGCTCTAATTTCTCCATTCTTTCTTTAATTTCATTCATTTCTTCCATTTTTCTTGTGCAGGGAGGAATTTTGTTTTATTAAGAATGGTGAGGTTTAAGGAATAATAATTAGTTATTATATAATAAAATATTTATTTTCCCTTAAGTTTTGTAAAATGTGAGTAGATTGGGTGGTTGGGAGGGATGAGTGTTACATTCCCCACCTAAGTTCAAATCTCACTTTCTCTTTACAAGTAATTATTTTGTACTTTTATATTCAAACCCAAACCCACTTATTAAGAAACCATGTGTGGTTTCACTTTTACCCCTTTTTTTGTTTTACTTTTTTTTTTGGTGGGGGGGTTACTTTTACCTTTTATTTTTTAAGGAAAAGGTCCTATTTTTTAGGGAAGCTCTAGAAGCTTGAATAGTAACCTCACTCTGATACCACTTGAAGCAGACTAAAACTCTAAAACCCACATGAATTCCGGAAATTAACCATAGTAAAATTGAATATTGATTGATTATTTAATTACAATGATGAGAAAACCTTTTATAGGTAAAAAATACACCATTTCACTGAAAAGGTGTGATCCTATGTTTTAATTAATACAACAAGCAGATCAATGCAGAACCGTGACCCAAAAATCTATTTGAGACAATGCATATCGAAAAGAATGTGGCTGAAACATTATGAGAAAAGCCAATCATGGAATGAAATATTTCATTCAATTACATAGCAACGTAGAACAAATTAATATAAAATCACTTCCATGGTTTCTAACAGAGCAACAAAGCAATTTTGTAAAAGAAGTCATACGAAAAAATTAAATTTCCTACCGGATTTTGTTCGAACATGAACAATATCATAACCAAGAAAGGTGATTTTGCGGGGGTGAAAACGAATGATTGACATGTATTCATCAAGATAATTATTATGGTATATATGTGTGTGTGTGTGTGTGTGTGTGTGTGTGTGTGTGTTGTTGGGGCGCGCACCTCAACGGTCCTTAAGATGGGTAACTCCGCGGGTTTGACTCAAAATAGTCTTAGGGGTGTCAGGGGTTGAGTCAAAGTCCTCTATTGTAATAAGCCCGCGGCTTAAGACCAGGGTTTAGGGTTTTGGGTGCCCATGGTATTAAACCCATGTTTTTGTAAACAGTGCGTTATAAATAGGCAATTGTGTAAATAAGAAAGGTTAGGTTTTATGATGTAAGAAAGATTGAGGTGAGGCTAAGGTTGATTTTGTAAAGAAAGGTTAAGTCCCAGCTGTGTGCATGGACGACCTCTGCAGCTGTGTGCGCAGAGGGTTTTTGTAAGAAGATTAAGGAAAGATATGCAGCTGTGTGCGCAGAGGCCTGCTGCTATGTGCGTGGATTTTAAGGACTGAAGAGATCTGCAGCTGAGTGCACAGATCAAACTGTGGTTTTGTAGCAAGTTGAATAAGACACAGTTTTGTGGATGTAGCCCCTACACTAGGGGTGAACCACGTTATATCTGGTGTTGTGGTTTCTTGTGTTGCTTCTCTTTCTGTTGTCTTTTATGCATTAATAACTGTATACATTTGATAACTTAGATCACTGCTAGTAACAAGCATCGCTGTGAATTCCCTGTAGTGGGTTAAGCAAGTCACGGTTGTTTATCTATCTGCGAAGTTGTATATGAGTGAATGATAAATCTGTGTAATTATTGATTAATAAGTTATTAAAGGCTAAGGTACAGTAATATCCCTCTCTGCTTGCAGAAACCTAATTCTGCGGCACCCCATAGCTGTTTCGGGTGAGACTGCAACCTGCGCGCAGGTTGTTGCCGAAAGGGCCAACACTGTGGGTATTTTGTTGGTGCGACATAAAAGGATTAAACCTAGGTCTGCCCTATTGCCCAACAAATTGGTTCCGTTGCCGGTTGAACTCAGTATCTACTCAAGAGGGGTTTACGTCGTACCTCGAGGGCTATGTTCTGGAGGCCCTCTGTGAAGGATATCAGTGATTGGTTTGTTGAGACTTATCTGAAATTCACGCAACAAGAGAACACAAATCCGCATTGTAGCGCACGTGACTTTTTACAAAGGTATGTTTTTTGTGATTCTTATGAAATTTTCTTTGGTAGTATCCACATAGAGTTGCACCAGTGGTTGTCTAGGTTAACAGAGAGAAGGACGAACTTCCAAGCTCGACGGATTCCCACATGGACCCCCACAAGGGTCAACCTTGTGCAAAACGTGAACAATGAGGTATCCCGCGTTGTTGATTTCTGGACGACGCGAACGTTGGAAGCCTTCGTGACAGAGCTTTCCATCGACACAAGTACCTCCTTCAGTGAAGCTGAACGGCAGTTCTTCAAAGGTCCCCGTGATAATTTTTTGAATTCATTAAGCTTGAGGATTAAAATACTATTGGCTGAAAAGGGTATCTTGTTGTTTGAATCAGACTGCTAGATTAGTAGTACTAACATATGTTTGCAAGTGATAATACCTTCGACGAGCAAAGTGGTTTGCTGCGAAGTGGAAAAAGGTACAAGAGGGATTTTGACTCCTATTCCTTAGGTCAGGCTACCGCATTTTCCCCTGTAAATTCTGAAGAGTCAGACTCTGAAGAAAACCCTTCGGTTGGAAACCCTCCGGTCACCCCGTAGCGAGGCTCTGTTACCCCTGAAATTCCGTCGACATCTGCCAGTCAACCAAGTCCGAGTATTCCGGCCACCGATCAATCTGCCCCCGTAAACCCCCCTCCCAACCCTCCCAGAACCACCATGACCCACCTAGTTGATGACATTAAGCTCCCCATCTTCAAAGTCACGGGCTCAGAGGAACCAGAACAGTTCTAGTTTTTATGTGAAGTCGTATGGAATGCGAAGAAAATTACAGACCCGGATGTGAGGGCCGCGCAGCTCATTACTTCTTTCCGGGACCGGGCTTTGACCTGGTTCATGAAATTCTCTAGTACTCAGAGCCCTACATTAGATGAGATTAAGGCAGCCATAACCAAAGAATTTAAGAAGCCTAAATCAGAATCGCAGAGCATCACTGAACTCAAAGAGATTCAACAGCGGCGCGGCGAATCAGTGTGGGAATTTGACCAAAGATTCAAAGTTCTACTGGACCAAGTCAGCTTTACCATTAGTCCTGCGCAACACAAGGAATGGTTTATTGCGGAATTATTACCACATATCAGAACTCCCCTCATGCAACAGAAGGTTGCTGACCAGTAAGAGGCTCTGGAAATCGCAATGAAGCTCGAGACTGCCCCCGTCGGAGATGATTCTGGTATTGCTCAAATCCAAGCGCATCTAGCAGCGATGGCCCTGGAACTTCGCTAAATGAAGAAGGGAAAACCCGATCGCGAAGTGGTTTGGTGCATGCGATGTCGGACCGAAGGTCACGATAAGGAACGGTGCCCTCTGATAAGCAAGTACCTGCATACAGGTGCGCCGAACCCATTTCCACCACAAGTACTATATTGTGAACTCTGCAGAACGACAGGTCAGCACCGACCTGAGAACTGTTACCTACTGCAAAGGTATGGCCAAGGACCTAAGAACCCCTACTGTAATTTCTGTAAGTCTGTAGGTCATAATGAGGATGAGTTCCGCACCTATGACACCTACTGGGTGCACAATGAAGGCCCAAGTAATGATAGCTACGGTTACCAGGGGGGTGCCTCAGGTAGAGGTTCTTCTGGAGGCCGTGGTGGTATGGCTGGAAGAGGATGAGGCCAGTTGGTGTGTTACAATTGTAACCAAGCTGGGCATTTGGCTTGCGACTGTCAGAACCCCACTACGACATGTCGGTACTGCCGCGTGGTCGATCATGTGATTGAGCAGTGCCCGCAGCTCATAGCTAAGATTCAGGCACGACAGAGTACCCCTACGCAGAACATCCAGATGATTTCAGTTGAACCCAGACCTGCCGCAACCGTCAATGTTGTCACACGGAGTGGCGCTACGACACACCCACAGAATACAGAAACACAGCCTGCCGATGCTTGGGTTCGTAAGGCTCCGGCGAAAATTCGAGCATTTGATATCACATGAGAAAGAGAGACATTTATGGAAGTCAAGAAAGATTTTGCTGGCACTAGCACATCCGTTGCACCTGCGCAACCACAGCAACTGTCTTCGCGGCCCCAGGAAGCCCCGCTGGATAACGTAAGTACCCTATCCTCCTTTTTACAGAGTTGCCTCAAGCTTTTAAGAGATCAGGATGCTCTGACTGGGTTACAGGAAGTCATTGCTTCCTGCGGACCTCAGCAAAGTTCTGGTCAGGACAAAACTGTTCAGAGAGTCAGCAGAACCGGCAGGGAAATGAGATTGAATGCTCAGATAGGAGCATATGATATGACTGATGTTATCTTGTACTTAGGGTCCGATGTAAATGTGCTAACTAAACAAGCCTAGGAACAAATGGGAAAACCCACCCTCGCCTGGTCCCCTATCCAGCTGAGGCTAGCCAACCAGCAAAGGATTGTGCCTCTAGGAAGATTCCTGAGTGTCCAAATAGATATTGTTGGGGTTAGCACTGTCGTGGACTTCGAAGTAATTGAGATCATTGATGACAGCAATCCCTACCCAGCCTTGTTAGGAATTGAATGGGCAATGGAAAATGCTGCAGTTATTAACCTAAAGAAGCGACAGATGATCTTCGAAGGGAAAGACTTGAGAGTCATCCTACCCCTGGATCCCTCACAAGGGGAACGGTAGACAGAACCACTCCGACCAGAGGATCAAGATGATGTGGAGCCCATCTACACTATCACCGCGCAGGAAGAAGGTTATGAGGATCCTCCTACCGCAGGTTGGGATTCTGGTAGCTCCTGTATGACGGACCCTGAAGATGACTTAGAGAGCTGGCAGAACCGCTTACATGAGCCCCATGGGTGTAGCCGTGCCCGGACTACCAAGTCCCTCAGATGGCTCAATTCACAACCAAACCCTTTACCTATTTTTGATGGCTTGACTTATCCTGAACCGTTCATTGCACAGGTCTCAGGCTTGATACCTGAGTCATAGAAACTGGAAGCTCTGGACTCCGCATTTCGAGCCACGACAGCCAGGTGGTGGAAGGCCCATAAGAAACATATCCTTAGCTGGGGAGCTTGTCAGAATCTCCTGTACCTGCGATTTAAGGGCCCGATGGAGGAGCTGCGAAGAAATTTTGATGGAAATTCTAGTCCCCAGGACCATTTGGCAAAGTGCTACGAGGCATGGAAGTATGTCCCTCAAAATGAATGGGTACATAGATTTGTGCACACGCTAGAACCAATAGAAAAAAATTGGTACGCGGAGGCTAAGCTCCGCCAAGACACTGTAAGTTGGGACTATCTTGTTCATAGTTTTATGCATACTTTCTCTATTAATGATGTCTGTCCAGCACTAGATGCAGCTATCAGGATAATTCATACTAAGGTATTTGATGACCAAGAAGTACTAGAACATCGACCTGATTGGCCCACACAAGAAGCCCACGCAGTCGAATGTTATAACTTCGCAGTTGACGAAGATGACGACCCGCGCAACATCGCTATCCCTGAGTCAGAAGGATGCTACGACGTGCATGGACCAGCAGTCAAAGCCCCGGAAGTAACTCAACCTCTGAAGACACGCACAGTTAACATTGGATCCGAAGAACAGCCTAAGCTTGCTACAATTGATGACTATTGGGATGATGAAATGGTCAGCAAGGTAACCCAACTTCGCCTCGAGTACCAAGATATTTTTCTAACCAAGTTTTCCGAAATGAAGGGTATCCTGGGTGATATTGGCGTAATGAAGATCCCTTTGAAACCCGATGCAAAACCTGTGAAACAACGTCATTATAGATTGAAGCCGAAGTATAAAGAAAAGGTTAAGGTGGAGCTGGATAAGATGCTCGCCGTAGGAATAATTGAGCATGTTGAATAATCTGAGTGGGTCAGTCCTATGGTGGTCCAGGAGAAGAAGACTAAGGGTGAAATCCGAATCTGTGTCGACCTACGAAAACTCAATGATGCCTGCCTGCATGATCCTTTTCCCACTACCTTTACAGACGAAGTGCTCGACAATGTCGGGGGTCAAGAAGTGTACTCTTTTACCGATGGTTTTTCTGGCTACCATCAGATCCAAATTGCTCCAGAGGAACGGCATAAGACAATATTTGCTACCGAAATGGGATCCTTCCAGTACAGTGTCATGCCCTTTGGGTTAAAGAATGCACCTGCTATATTTTCTAGAGTAGTCATCTCCGCGTTTAAGGAATATATACATAAATTCTTAGAAGTTTATTTTGATGACTGGACCATTTTTGGGCTAGTAAAAGACCATATAACTAGTTTGAGACTTATGTTGAACAAGTGTAGACAACACCAGATTTCCCTGAATCTAAAAAAGTGTATCTTTTGTGCACCTTTTGGAATTCTCCTTGGTCATGTTGTCTGTAAGCAGGGATTGATGATGGATCCTGCGAAGATAGCTATTATTGTAAATCTGCCACCCCCGAAGTCCGTCAAACAACTGCGCACGACACTCGGTCACACTGGTTACTACAGGAAATTCATCCAAGGATATGCTCAGATTACCGCTCCGATGGAAAGGCAGCTTCATTAGAGGAATTTTGGGGTCTAAAATGGGCCTCCTAAGGAAAATAATAAAATAATAGTTAAAATAATAAAATAATGGTTAAAATAATAAAATAAT
>LPNX011171847.1:56297-70944 GCA_001517045.1 Pseudotsuga menziesii
TTTTGACAAATGGGCTATTGACTTTGTCGGCCCTATCAACCCCCCTGCGAAGAAGTCTGGTGCGAGATATATTATTACAGCAACTGACTACCTTACCCGTTGGGCTAAAGCCCAACCAGTCAAGAACTGTAGCGCTCCTACAGCTACGCAATTCATCTTCGATCACATCTTGTCCAGGTTTGGGTGTCCTCGCGTCCTTATGAGCGATCAAGGATCACATTTCTTAAATAAAACTATTGCAGTGCTGACTGAAGAATTTCAAGTATACCATCAGAAAAGTACAGCCTGTCATCCACAAGCAAGTGGGACTGTTGAAGCTTTTAATAATATCCTGGAGCATGCTTTGACAAAGATTTGTAATGCTAACAGAAATGATTGGGACCTTCGCATTCCAGCAGTGCTATGGGCTTACAGAACTACTTGCAAAAAGTTGACAGGCCATACACCTTTCCGACTGGTTTACGGGAAAGAAGCCGTCATGCCCATGGAATACATTGTTCCCAGCCTCAGAACATCTGCTTTTACCGAGATGGATGACCCAGCCATAATGACAGAGAGACTGAAACAGATATTAGAACTCGAAGAGGATAGATTTATTGCAGGTTTCCAGCAATAGGTGTAGAAAGCTTGAGAAAAAGCGTGGCATGACAGACACATTAAGAAGAAACAATTCCAGTAGGGTGATCTTGTGCTCCTCTCTGACAGCAAATTCATGAAGTTCCCAAGAAAGTTTAAGACACATTGGAAGGGACCATATATAGTACAGAAAGTTACTGATGGGGGCGCAGTCCAACTAGCTAAGTTAAATGGAGAACTCTTTCCTTCTATGATAAATGGGAGTCGTCTAAAGAAGTACAGGGACAGGCCAGGTCCTCAGAATCGGAGGTAGCACCAAGAAAGAAAAGTCTACGTACCCAGAACAGCTGAAATTGGGTACTGGACCATCCGAGAAGCTGCTCACCACACTATGGAATGTCGTAGTCTGAAGGATAAAGTATGGGAAGCCGAAGGTTGGTCAGGGGACGCAGGTTCATCCTGTGTTGAAGTAGAAAGTGGTTTGTTATGTCGTAGGGTGGAACTGTGTCACAGCCTAGTATGAGATGGATGGGATAAAATGCATTTGATGGCGACGGCACGTGAGCTACTCTCCATACCCGTAATTATGAGATTTTGGGAAAATCTTAGGCTGGTTGTGGTGAGATTTCTGGTATTCAAGCAGATTTGATGTCATTACTACACTATGATGACAGATTCTGTAACGGAATTCTATAAGTAAGCTACACTGGCTTGTGAAATCTTCCTCGAAGCACTTCTTGGAGTTTGCTCGACTGGAGTCATGTCAAACAATTGTGAAGTCCAGGAGCTAGTACGAGAGTTCAGAGAGAGAGGTCTGCAGAACCTTTTGAGTAATCCACTAGTACAGTCGTATTCGACTTAGGTACACAGGCAGGCAGAAGTTTGCTCTAAATCAGGCGAAGGCAGGCACAAATTTGCTCTAACATGGAGCAACGCAGGCCATAAGACCTCGCCAAATGACTCTGGGGAGCCCCGCCCTGAAATCCTCTGACATAGCAGAACCATGGCAGCTGTGTATCTTAAGCCGCGTGACACACAATTCCAGGGGACCCCAAGCTGTGGCTGGTTAAGTGTCGCCAACCCGACCAAAGGATGGGGTTGCAGATGGATCCACAAGGCCTTCCTCAGCATAAATATCCAAAAAGAAAGACGCAGGCAGCCGGCCACTAGCAGGAAGGACTCCAAGAACCAGCACACAATGTCTTCGCCAAGCAAATTTTACCACCAGCCGAGCAGATAAATGCCTCAGGACGGGAAACTGGTGAGTCTTAGGGGCCTGTTGGGGCGCGCACCTCAACGGTCCTTAAGATGGGTAACTCCACGGGTTTGACTCAAAATAGTCTTAGGGGTGTCGGGGGTTGAGTCAAAGTCCTCTATTGTAATAAGCCCGCGGCTTAAGACCAGGGTTTAGGGTTTTGGGTGCCCATGGTATTGAACCCATGTTTTTGTAAACAGTGCGTTATAAATAGGCACTTGTGTAAATAAGAAAGGTTAGGTTTTATGATGTAAGAAATATTGAGGCGAGGCTAAGGTTGATTTTGTAAAGAAAGGTTAAGTCCCAGCTGTGTGCGTGGACGACCTCTGCAGCTGTGTGTACAGAGGGTTTTTGTAAGAAGATTAAGGAAAGATCTGCAGTTGTGTGCGCAGAGGCCTGCTGCTGTGTGCGCGGCTTTTAAGGACTGAAGAGATCTGCAGCTGAGTGCGCAGATCAAACTGTGGTTTTGTAGCAAGTTGAATAAGACACAGTTTTGTGGACGTAGCCCCTACACTGGGGGTGAACCATGTTATATCTGGTGTTGTGGTTTCTTGTGTTGCTTCTCTTTCTGTTGTCTTTTATGCATTAATAACTGTATACATTTGATAACTTAGATCACTGCTAGTAACAAGCTTCGCTGTGAATTCCCTGTAGTGGGTTAAGCAAGTCACGGTTGTTTATCTATCTGCGAATTTGTACATGAGTGAATGATAAAGCTGTGTAATTATTGATTAATAAGTTATTAAAGGCTAAGGTACAGTAATATCCCTCTCTGCTTGCAGAAACCTGATTCTGCGGCACCCCATAGCTGTTTCGGGTGAGACTGCAACCTGTGCGCAGGTTGTTGCCGAAAAGGCCAACACTGTGGGTCTTTTGTTGGTGCGACATAAAAGGATTAAACCCGGGTCTGCCCTATTGCCCAACATGTGTGTGTGTGTTTTTGTATTCTCGTGCATATTATTGTTGGTATTTTTTGTCTACAAAAATGAAAAAAAAATGAAACAATTTTTATATTATTACAGTATGTTCTACCTCTATCTCTCTCAGACAACTTCGACAACAATGTCAAACAAGTTATATATGATCTTGGAAAATACATGAGGTAAAATAATGGTTTTTTTTTGTCAAATCTCATGATTTGTTTGCATCACTTGTAGGTTTCCATCTTAAGAAATGCATAAATAAGATATAAAGTATTGGAGGAGAGATATTCCGCGTTTGATGTGTGAAATGAAAAAGCATATTCCTTTGACATTTTTCAATGCACAAGAACACTACCTCATACACCAAGTTGAGGAGATTGAATTCTGTGGACCAATACACTCAAGGTCCATGTGGATGGTTGAGAGGAACATGAAATTTTTGAAGGGCTTGGTTAGAAAACGACCACGTCCAAAGGGTTATATGATGGAGGAATATATGGTATATTGGAACATGATGTATATTATTGAATACCTTCCTATAATAACGTCAAATCTCAATTTAGGTCGCATTTGTGATCCAGACTCCAATAAAAATTTCGAAGGGGAGTACCTCATTGGGAAAGGTAGATCAAGGAAGGTGAAAGGTAATTATTAGCTAGTGAGATTAATTACATTACATTTTAGTGTTGTTTTTTATGTATATATAATACTTATTTCTTTTTTAATATTCAATATACATCAATTAAAAATGTATACATGCATTTTTTTGTAAATAAAAAGTTGCATTACTTCATAAGAACATCATTACATGGATATTCAAAACCTAATCTACTTCCAGCCTATTCAGTTCCCAGCCCTACCCCTAATACGTTTGTCCATCACTATACCCAAATGTCCCCAAAAGTGGGAGAGCTCCATATGTGTAGGGCTCAATCCCAGACTTATATTCATAGCAAACTATCAATACCAAAAGAGAACAAACAGCTGAACTTATTGACATAGGAATTAAGCCTATAGAAAGCCCCAATAAAATACTAAGGCAAAGCCTACCTCCCGAGACCTGAACAATGTTCATGCCGGTGGCACCCCACCTGCTGCACTGAAGTATCTTCCCTCTATGGGGGCATGATGCATGCATTGTCCTGGCCTTGTCCACCAGCATGACGGTTGAGGCCCCCATCCACTTGCTGCTCCATCTTAGGGTGATACAGGGTGATACCTAGGCGAGTGGAAATCTATTCCACTTTGTGATGCATCAAGCGGTTGTCCGTGCTGACGGTGTCAATCATCTTGCTCATAGCCCGATAGTCTTCATTGTGTTCTTTCCAAGCTCTGTTTGGCTCTACACCCCCTCCTTTTTTTCCACCACCTCCTCCACCTTTGCTTCTATGTTCATAGCCAAGTGGGTGACCAAGTTCATGATCACCCAGTAAAGCATGACAAGGCAGTCATGGACCAAGGCTTTGGAAGCTGTCAAGCCTGGATCTATAACCCATCCATCGACCTCCTCCCGCACTACCTCAATGGGCATCAACTTGACTTTCTCCCATAAAACCTTCACAACCCCTTCTGTGGATTGACATGCCATGAGTGGAATGTGGTCCTTAAAAAATTCCGCCACTACCTGGGCCTGCAATTGAGCCCGAGTGGTCACGCCCTTATGCCCCCGAGCTATACGTTTCCCCTTATCTCGACTTTTGGCTTGAGCACTGCTAGTGCCCGACTTTCTAAGGCCATGCCACTGTGGAGCCATCTTCCACTCTACTTTCCCACCCCTCACAACATTTTTGTGATAATATCTCAGACATACACCACCGCCTAAGCTTCCCATCCCAATACCCTCATTCCATAGAAAACAAATGAAGAGCCGAATAGCCACCTTGTTATTAATAGGTGGAAGTTCTATGTCTAAATTAACAATTCTGTACTATATCCTAATCTCCCATATCCTATAATCACCCGCTCCTATACTCGACATGATTTTCACCATCATTCCCTTCATCATTCATGAATCACCTACCTGTAAAAGATCTGTCCCATCTCTCCTTTCAAGTCCTCCTTCATACCTTGGTTTAATGCTCGAAGGATCGGCCCATATTACCATGATCTTGGGATACATGTCTACATGTGTCGATTGGCCGGATCCGTGGAGGATTCACGATGCCTCATGTCCCTGTCTTGATCCTCCATCATATCCTTCGTCACCTGTCTTCCCATGCCAATGTCATGAGTTGTTAACTGTCAACATCATGTCATCCATTGCTCTGCATCGAATTTCTCCAACTGTCCCATCCTGTGGGCCCCACATTCATCGACCCCGACGTTCGCCAGCAGGTCTTCCACCTTGTTTGCGTCCCTTCTGATGCAGTGAAAGGAGATTGTTGGGTGGGCCAAGATGAGGTTGCGTAGGACATCCATCCTGCTATCTAGGAGCCAGCTAGATGACACCTTCTTTGTCGATCTACCATTGTTGAGTTGCTTGGCCATCTGAACGAGGAATTTTGAGTCCCCCTCCATTACTATCGGAAGCCACCCTTTCCTAATAATAATCTTGGCACCCTGGAGCATGAATTCTAATTCTGTAGAGTTGTTTGTGTCTCCACCTATCGATCCATAGAATATTTGTAGGATTTCTCCGCCTGAATTTCTGCAGACACCCCCAAAGCCTGTCGCGCCTGGTTTTTCCTTCACTGCGCCATTAAAATTCAACTTGTAAACTAGCCGAGGAGGGGGTGACCACGAGTTTGGACTCAAGACTCCACATGTCTTGATGCTTTAGTGCAGACCATCAAGGGTTCCTCTGTTCATCCCCCATTCCTCCGTGATTCTCTTTTCGAGCCCCAAGAATTCTTTATCGTCCTCATTCCACTGCATGTTGCGTATGGTTTCCATCAAGTTTGAGGTCAGCATCTTCCATACTTCCTCTAAGGATTGATGCTTGTCATGAAAAATTTGTCTATTGTGCTCCTTCCATACAACCCACATGAAACTACCCGAAAATGATTTCCATAAGGTACGTAGAATGCTATTTTGAAGATCTTGGGTTTCCAATCCTTCATGGTTTGTCCTGGGTCCCCTCTACTCCTGTTGTTTTTCCTGAACACTTGTGCTCTTCTATCCCATAATTATGAAGTGAAGGGGCGGGTATTAAGCAAATGATTCTTTCTCTCTTCCTAACATGAACAGAGGACACACCGAGATGGGCCTCAGACGCCCCTTCGACACAGGTTTTCTCCTATTAAGATCCTTCGTCTAACCACTAACCAGTAGAAGATGGCCACTTTTTGCCATGGGTTGCTCGACCATGTCTTTTCCCAAATCTCATCCTCCTCCTCCTGATGTTGTAGGCTTCCTTTATCTTGAATGAACCTTTTTTGGAGTAGCCCCATCGGAGAATATCATCCACCTCCTTGAGCAGGATGCAATGCTCCTGGAGCTCGCCCATGAAAGATCTAATGCCTTCTTCCGAAACCCCATCTTCTCCTCTATTCAAAACCACCCATCTACGCCGGTGTTCCTAGTTTTCTACCTCCTAATATTGATTGACTTTATTTATACCCTCCTCCATTCCTTCGGTTCGTATGTGCTGCCAATGGAGGTCATTCCTTAGTTTGGAAAGCTGATTCCAAGATTCATCCCAGAATTTGGCATGATTCCCTGCTCTGACCTCCCAAAATCTGTGCTCCTGTATTATTTTTTGGCCTCCCAATTCCTTTTTCCAGATGTGAGACCCTTGAGGATCCGCATTAAATCTTATTAGCTGGGATCTGGCATGGTCTCTTACATACTTTATGTGTCAAATATTATCCCATGGTTCCTATGTATAATTGCACCATATTTTAGCTCCCTGGACCTCCCCCATGATCTTAGGGTCGCGAAGGCCTAGGCCCCCTTTCTCCTTAGGGATGCACACTTTCTCCCAACTAACCCGCGAGAATTTGGCCTTAGCTTCCCTTCTTTCCCACAGGAAATTTTGTTGGATGCTCCTTATCTCTCTTAAGATTGAATTTGGGGCTAAAAGAATAGAGGATAAATACATCGGCATGGCCTGGAGGACTAACTTAACCAACACTAACTTGCTTGGTAGATTTAGTGGTTTAAGGGTCCAGTTTTCCAACCTGGCTTTAATCATGTCCAGAAGATCCTACCAGGATGCCTTCCTGATCATGCCCTGCCCTAAAGGAACTCCCAGATACTTGGAAGGTAGAGTTCCCTTGGTAAAACCTAGAATTTTACTAATGTTTCTCTGTGTGATAGCGGGAGTGTTATAGAAAAATATCTAAGATTTCTCAGCATTGGATGTGAGCCTTGACTCCCTGGAAAAGAGTGATAGAATTGATTTGAAGGCGCGAGCCTCTTAGACTGAAGGGTACCCCATAAGCATCGTGTCATCCATGAATTACTAGTGATTTTGTTTTTCCATATCTTCATGTAGCGACAGCCCCATGATTATGCCACTTCCTTCCTGGGCCTGGATGAGCATACTCAACCCATCTACGACCAATATAAAGAGAAAAGGAGAGAGCGGATCTCCCTATCTGATCCCTATGGTGGGCGTAAAGAGTCTAGTCAGAGATCCATTCAACAGGATGGAATAAAAAGGTGAGGTAACCAAGGCCATCACCCATTCTACCCACTTTGAGCTGAAGCCATGCGCCTTCAAAATTTCCTCCAAATATTGTTAGCTAAGCCTGTCATAGGCCTTGGCTATGTCCATCTTGATGAGCATTCCAGGGTGCTTAGTATAGTTCAAAGAATGGATAGTCTCATGGACTGCTATGATTCCATCGAGGATCTGTCTGCCTTCCACGAAGCCAAATTGCTCCAAGCTTATCAGACCTGGGAGGATGGGTTTTAATCTATTCGCAATCACTTTGGTTATTATCTTGTAGATCACATTACAAAGGGAAATCGGTTTGAACTTGTTTGGGGAATCTGTGCCCTCCCCTTTTGGAATTAAGGACAAAAATGCTGCATTAAAGGCCTTGAGTACCCCACATTTACTTCTGGACTCCTCCACAATGCCTGATACTTCCTCCTTGATCATGTCCCAAAAGAAGTGGAAGAAGTTGGTCGTGAAGCCATCCGAGCCAGGGGCCTTCCCTTGAGCCATCTGGCTCATTGCCTCCTCTACCTCTTCCTTGGATATAGGCTTGATGAGGTTCTCATTTTCCTACCTGGAAACAGCCTTAGGGATAGGAGCAGTGATCTAGGCAATATCCTGTCCCCTAGTGTTTTTGTCCTGAGTCATAATTTCCTTAAAGTAGTTGGTTAGTTCCTCCTCAACTTCTTCCCTGGTTTCCACTTGGTTCCTATCAGTCCTTTTGATTATGTGGATCTTTGTGCCCAGTTTGTTATGGATAACCAAATTGTGAAAGAATTTTGTTTTTTCCTCCCCCTCCTGCAGCCATTTGACCCGAGATTTCTGCTTCCAATATATCTCTTCGTTTCTTTCCCTGGCTTCTAGCTGGGTGAGGAGATCCTTATATTTTTCTTTCTTCTCCACATCCCATCTAGTGTCCATTCCTTTTTTCCATAGGAGTTCTATGTCCTAGATAAGCCTCTTCTTGTCGGCAAAAATGATACCAAAATCCTCCTTGTTCCACATGCGAATCTTAGCTTTTAGATATTTGAGTTTCTGTTGAAAGTTGTACATTCTTGTCCTCCTCAGACTGTCCTGCTCCTACCACCACTATTCTACCAGTCCTTTAAAGTCCCTGTGCTCCAACCAAAAATGTTCAAAGCGGAATGGCTTGGATAGGAGGGTATTCATCACATCCCAATTGAGGCATATTGGCCAATGGTCAGAGCCTGCTACTAGGAGAGTATTTGTCCATATCTCCCCTAAACCCCTAGCAATATTTTCTAACACCATAAACCTGTCTAGCCGATAAGTAACCGAGTGTTCCCCTTCCCTCGTGTTATTCCATGTGAACCAGCCATCTCAAGTCTCCATATCCACTAGGGAGATTTGGTCTAATATCTCCCTGAATTCCTCCTAATATTTGTCCAACACTCTTCTCCCCCCTTACTTTTCCTTGAAATTAGTGATTAGGTTGAAATATCTTCCTACTATCCACCTTCCTTCCTTTTCCAAGGCATCCAGCCACTTCAGGTGGTGAACAAAGGCCTGTTTCTGAGGAAAGGCACTAGGCCCATATATGTTGACAACTATCCCAGTGATTCCAAACCCTAAGGTCTTGAATTATGCCATTAGGGAGAAGTGACTATCTCTCCATTTCAATAGATCCACCATCCTAGGATTCCATAGAATGGTTATCCCCCCCCATACCTTCTGCGTCTGTCACCATAACATTGCTACCCTTCCAAATTCTCTGACTTATTTTCATCAGGGTTTCGAAGCTACACTTGGTTTCTTGTAGAAAGAGATATCAGGTTTTTCCTATTTAATTTTCCTAGATAAGTTCTTAATCTTTCTTGGGTGATCTCACCCCCTAACAATCCATGAAACTATCTTCATTGGATAACTTTACTTACTTCAGAGATGGCTGCCCAGATCGTCAGGTAATAGTCTGATTCAATTAGCCTAACTCCAATATCTGATTGTTCATCTTATGTCCTCTTTTCTGATCTTCCTCCAGGGATTTCCTCTTGCTCCCTTTCTGAGGCTCCATGCTGATCCCCAACTCCCGCTGTGCTTTGGAACTGATGATGGATTTCTACAGGAGTTCAACCTGCCTTTTCACATTCTTTTTCTAGTGCATCTAGATCCATATCTCCCAACTCCATTTCCTCTACTTCATCCTCCTCCATGATGTCCTACATACTACTTTCTTTGGTTTCCTCCATGGCTCCCTTTGTCTGTGTTTCCTGGGTATTATTCTGCCCTTCTTTCTCTCCCGTCTCTTTACCTTTTCCCTCTTCCTCCAAGATCTGAAAGGGATTATCATTTTCTAAGGATTTTTATGTTGTTTCCTTTAGACCTCTCTGTCCCCCATTGTTTTTGCCTTGTATTCTTCTTGTTATCCCTGAAGTTGAACCTACACTACGGGATTCAAGCTTAAGGAAATCTTGTTCTCAAATGTATAAATCAATGAAATTAAATTGAGAATCAAACTGATATGTAATCAAAATTATGGGAAAAATTACACCACTATCAATGTAACAGGCTGGTATATCATAAAGGCTGTAAGTCAAATCAAACAATCTTTGAAGAACTACAGTGATGTAAAACCAAGACTGTCTATACAAATCACACAATTTACAATAAACTTAAATGGTATGAAATCTGAAATAAACTAGTACATATAACACATTGGTATAACATAAATACTCATAAGAAAATTAAAATATGCTGAAAAGATAGGCTGGTGTAAAATCAGAGTTATAAAATACTCCACATGAACTGTATAATATAGGAGACAACACAAAGTTCAATATCAAGGCCACTATGATCATGAAGACAAAAAGTGAAACTGCCACTGTCTATAAAAATATAAGGATAATTGTCTCTCAAGATAAGAAATAGTGCAATGGGATGTAATGGACCATATGCATAACAAAATTATCAGAAAGAACAATTCATAACATACAGAAGCAAATCATCATCATGTTTCATTCAAAACTAGAACCTGTACAGAAGCTGCATAATATCTATGTCATACAGGTAGTGCTCAAAGCTGGGCATACATTCCTCCAAAATTACCAACCAGTCCCCTGCTTCCTTCTGAAAGGAAGAACTCTCCCACAGGCCCATTAGATGGGACCTCCTTGTTATACAAAAATATTCTATCTATAAACTAACAATAGATCCTATATTTCAGGATCGAACCTCCTCCAAAATTGGGAAGTTAATCCCTTACAAAGTAGTAAACTACAAGTGTCATACATGTGTCAAAAATAACAACATAAGTTCGAAATCAAATAACAATTTAACACCTAAAGGCTTTATTGACGAGCATATGTGAATATGCACGTAACAGGGAAAACAACCCAGACCGAGATCCTTAGAGCAGGTTCCAAGCTGTTTGGGATGGTTGCTTCCGACAGGTTTAAAGGCTCTGTTAGCCTGAAAGTCTAAAACTAAAACGAAGCTATTTTTAAATCTATCAAATACCTACAAATATACACAACAAACTTGTTAACAGATGTACAAAATTAAACTAGTTAATCTAATTACTAATGAATTATTAATATAATTAAATTAGACTATGAACTAAATCTATGCAATTAATCTTAACTTATAATATAATAATCACAAAATTAATCAAATATTAACATGTTAAAATGATTACAAAATTGTGTTATTAACAAATATACATTAATTACAAAAATCAAAGACTAATCTCACAGCAGTATAAATATTAAATTCTGATTTAATGAATTGTTAATAACATAATGAAAAGAAAAGAAATTGTGTCATTTTGTTGTAAGTTTAATCCTGAATGTGATTCACTGGCTGTTTTCCATAAAATAGTTTAAAGAAACAGCATATCTCGATCTTATCCTCATCAAAAGTGAAAAGAATATTAAACCTGGAATCGAATTATGCTGATAGGAATACTGCATGAATACACTTGATAATATTTAAAGAAATTTAAACATTAACAAAACCATACAGTAATCATTACATATTATATAAACAATGATATCGATCATTAATTAAACAACATGACATATCAGCAAGATCAAAAACATTAACAATCGATAATCATACAAGACATGTATATTTGCAAAATTCTTTAGAGAATTATAACAAACATAGATAAAGTAGAAAAGAAATGACAAGACTGATAGATATCAAAACTATATGCCAAGTATACAAACTATAAACATATATTAAAAATATCACCAGTTTAACATATAGTAGCTGAAGACAGATAGCTGTCTACAATCGCAGATAAATCAAACCACAGTCTTGTTGTCTCCTCTCCATCAACTATCGACCTCAGGAAGCAGTGTTTTCTGAGCTTACAAGAAAGAAATCTCTTCAGCTTTGGAAGCCCCCACCTCCCCTTCCCTTTCAAGCAAATTCCATTCTGCTTAAATAACAAAAAACAGAATCCAAATTAGGTTTTACACAGGCGAAATTTTGCCGGCCGCAACTACAAAAATCGCGTCCAGAAAATCCCTGAAATCTCTCAGAATCCATCACTTTTTGGAAAAATCCGCCTGAGTACAACTAAATGGGTCCGTTCTGAGAAAAACCCATGTGGCATATTTTTCATATCTGTCTCCATTTGTTCACAACGTGGCCTGGAAAAACACCTGTTATTTGAAAACGCGTTTTTAATAACTGACAGAGAATAAAATTCGTCTCCTGGCAATTTCCAGAATCATAACAATCTCCTTAGCATCTGCACATGGAAAACAAAAAACCTAATAAAATAAAGAAGTGTAAACAGAATTCAATCATGAGAAAATAAATAGCTTAACCAATGATCTTTCCAGCTCTTTTGGCGTTTTCAAAATCTGCGATTTGTTTCAATATGTGCAATTAAAACATTTCAGCATCTACAGGATATTTGTTTTATCATTATTAGCAATATAATAATCCATAGATTCGGCCAGCATCTCTCAAATCTCTACAATATCGGAGAGCAGATAGCTGGTTTAATATGAGGATCCCGTTGTGGATAAAACAAAATTCACAAACATTTCCACTGAATTAATAGCTCCTTCAATCTTCATTGATAACCACGTGTCGTTATTCAAATAACCGGTGGATAAATTAGACAATAATCTTCAATAAAAAAGAAAAGTATGCTCATTTCTAAGCCTTTATAAAATTCACATTAATTCCTGGTGTTTTTGCAAATATGATAAAATTAAAATAAAGTGTTAATTATACATAATTTTCTAGGTAAACATTTAAAAGATGAAAGAACTTTATTTATTATATTTATACAAAATAATTAAAAGATTTATTTATCTTGTATAAATAATAAAAAATAAATAAAGTTTATTAATTATAAATATACTTATTTGATCTTTATTTATTCAACACTTTTAATAATGTAGCAAAAATAATAAGATAGGCTTAGTAAAATATTTTTCAAACTCTTAAATTGAATGCATGGTTTTATCTTTCAATATCCATCGTTAAATGAATCAGAATTACCAAGTTGAATAATTGAATTAAAACTATCCATTTATAAGGTGCCAACAATACAATAATCAGCCTTCCAATTTCAAAACAAAACCACATAATCGAATGATTAATGATTGGATAAGAAATCACTACTAGGTTATGACAAATTATTAACACTTATCCACTCAAAATAAAAAAAATAGTAATTTTGTCAACTAATCCATAGTCTGCAAAGGTTTTTCTTTAAAAACATTGAATTTCATGTTTCAGTAGCTTCTGGAATGTTACCATTTCAATAGCTGTTAATTCTTTAGTTTTGCCATATGAAATTCAAACATTTCATCAAAAATAAAATACAATTTTATTTGATGAAATAATGTTTTTTAAAGGCTATTGGGTAGGGGCACAACAGATGGCGACTGACTGAGCGAAACAGTTATCTCTGCGAAAACATGAAATCTGACTTGTGTCTGTAGCAAGATAAGAAAATTTTTCTTTAACTCAGATTAGCATTTTCTTGAAGATAAACGAACTGTGCCTTGTGATAAGACTAGATTTCAAACTAATACCAGATTCGATTCTTTTATCATTATCCAGAGATTATCTTCAAAAATGATACGAATTTTAAGTTTTTTTCAGAAAACATAAGGCTCCAAAAGAAATTAGTCCTGGGAAATACAATGCAATTTTGATATTCAACCAATTTTTAAAGATATGATCCCAATACTATAGTCATGACCCTCCTACCCGCAAGCGTCCATAGCCTCGAAAGGGTTGACTTTTAACCATGCATCCTACCATTCTAGTCCCAAGATAAGATAAAACATGAATATTTAGAACTTCTCAATTTATTAATGGGTAAGATGCATTGGAACCTCTTCACGAGTGTGGGATGACCTCAGATTCTTATAGATTTTTGTATGTATAACAATATATGATTTGGAATCCAAGTATGCCACAGACGGAGCCCTCCTGCCTGCAGGCATCCATAGCCTCGAAAGGGTACGTCTTTTAACCCATTCTACCCAATGGCTTATATCTCAAACTAATAAGTTTAAAGAAGGCTTCATACTCAGCATTTAAGTGCTCATCCACAAGAGATTTGCATATTTATAATGGGGGAACGTAATAGGAAACTCTTTACGAGTAAGATAGCGTAAAGGATCTATAGATAACTGATTTTATGATTAAATTGCAACTGCTTTCCTAGAACTAATTTCAAAATAAGTAATAGAATTCCTAGTAATAATGACTTCAATATCCATTAAATCCAATAATTTGAGGATAATGATAAAGGAAACGAAATAAAGTGAAAGTTTTCATCAAGTAGTTTTGTTTGCAACAATTCAATGTCTTTTTCTTTTATTTCTGAGATAAGAACAAAGTTCTAAAAGTCTAGCTTTCTTTATATTTTACATAATCAGATTCCAATTTTATGACATAAAAGCATTCCCAGATCTGAATCATTTCTCCTAGTTTTTTGAAAAAGCAAAAGAACAACAAAAATCAAAAGAAAAAGCAAAATAATATACACGAGTTTTATTTGGGCAAATTAAAAAAACAAATGATTTCAAAGTCTACGAGAAAAAATGAAATTTTAAAATAAATCATACACCCATAACACATGAGTTAAACCAAGATCTCATCAAATAGAAAATAGGTCAAAACAACATATGACTAATTATCAGCAAAAGAAAATAAGAGATTAAAATGGATTAACAAGTTTTAAAAAATTTATCCCTATTTTGCTTTTAAATCTTTCAATTTAGTTGAAGTTGTTTTTTAATAAGTGATGAGACATTAATCTAATGTGTTTTATTTAGAAATCAAAGTAACAAAATA
>LPNX011171847.1:71297-86205 GCA_001517045.1 Pseudotsuga menziesii
ATTCTTCCCACCAGGGATAAATCGGATCATAAAAATCAAGTCGGAAGAAGACAGACTTCTCATGAGAATCATGGTTACAAAGAATCTTATTAGAAGTATGATTCAAAATTTGTGAAAAATGATCAATAAAAAATGTATCTTTAAACACAATATCATCATGACTAAATTCAAAAAAAGCAAAATGACATTTTGGTATTATTTGGAGATGAAATACGTCATTGTGTCTTTTAACGTGAAGATTAAAATTGATGACATTATCTTCAGATATGATTATCACGTTGCACTGAGGAAAATTAATTTTCAATCGTGCATCCCTTTCAATGTTAGAAATTGAATCATAATCCTTACTGACTAAAGATAAAATAGATGAACATGAATGAGTCTGATGAGTAACGATAGTAGAAAAAATATGATCTTCTTCATGACAAATTTGAAATAAATCAGAATGGATCTCAAAATATCCTTCATCTTCAAAAAAATGTATTTCTTTGTATCCTATCAAAATCTGACCATAATGAAGTATTCCTTAAAAAATCATTAACATGTAAATGAAGTCTATGATCAGCAAAAACATCAAGATACAAAGAGTAGTAAGAGTCAGAGTATAAAAAGGTAAATGCTTCTCTGTTGCTATAATTTGTTCCATTGACTGCTTTAACAAAAGCATCATTAACAAAAATCTGATCAAATAACTTTTGTGAAGAAATAGAAGGAACCAACTCGTCATGAAAGGAAGATGATGAAATAATATCATTACTATCACATTCAGTTGAAGAATTAAGAATTTTTTGTTTATCTTCCATTGTCTTGTGAACAATAAGAGTTTCGAAGTTATCGCTTAATGTAAAAGTCAAATCATCATCTTTTTTCTCTTTTTCTTGAATTTACATGTCATGAAATTCTATGATTTGTCTATTTTCAACAATTTCATTTTTAGTAGTGGAATTAGGAAGAATAGATCCGATATCAACTTTAACTGATGAACTAACATGCATGCCATCTATTACAGAATTTTCATTCTTTTCCAAATCATGAAAATCAGAGAGAGAGATAAGATAAAGAAACCAATTCAATTTGTCCTTTTCGAAAAGCAGGTATTATTCACGAAACCTGCAACATATTACCATAAATCTAGAAAATAAATCATCAAGAGATTCATCTTTATGTCTACGAAGATTGTCTAACTCAAATTCAATTTTCTTATAACTATAATCCTCATGATCATTAAGAAATAACTTTGTGAAATGTTCCCATGAATGAATGGATTTTGCTGGCAAGAACTTAAACCAAATCAGGATTCTTCCTGTGAAAGTAGTTGCAAAAAGTCTGCATTTCTCAACCTCATCAAATAAATCTATATAATCACAAAAAGAATTAAAATCTGAAAGATGATGAGAGGCAGACTTCTTACCTTCTCCATCGAAGCTCAGTCTTCGCAATAAATTAGACATCTCTGGAGAAAAACTTTCACCCGATGTATGAAAACTGAAAGCATGATCTAAATCAATTATATCAACCATTTCAAAATAAAAAATGAAATCCAAAATCAACCAACTCAAAATGGCCTTCTTGCTAATCAGGCCCTCCTTTTAGCGCCATTGTTGACGAGCATATGAGAATATGCACGTAACGGGGAAGACAACCCAGACCGAGATCCTTAGAGCAGGTTCCAAGCTGTTTGAGATGGTTGCTTCCAACAGGTTTAAAGGCTCTGTTAGCCTGAAAGTCTAAAACTAAAACGAAGCTATTGTTAAATCTATCAAATACCTACAAATATACACAACAAACTTGTTAACAGATGTACAAAATTAAACTAGTTAATCTAATTACTAATGAATTATTAATATAATTAAATTAGTCTATGAACTAAATCTATGCAATTAATCTTAACTTATAATATAATAATCACAAAATTAATCAAATATTAACATGTTAAAATAATTACAAAATTGTGTTATTAACAAATATACATTAATTACAAAAATCAAAGACTAATCTCACAACAGTATAAATATTAAATTCTGATTTAATGAATTGTTAATAACATAATGAAAAGAAAAGAAATTGTGTCATTTTGCTGTAAGTTTAATCCTGAATGTGATTCACTGGCTGTTTTCCATAAAATAGTTTAAAGAAACAGCATATCTCGATCTTATCCTCATCAAAAGTGAAAAGAATATTAAACCTGGAATCGAATTATGCTGATAGGAATACTGCATGAATACACTTGATAATATTTAAAGAAATTTAAACATTAACAAAACCATACAGTAATCATTACATATTATATAAACAATGATATCGATCATTAATTAAACAACATGACATATCAGCAAGATCAAAAACATTAAAAATCGATAATCGTACAAGACATGTATATTTGCAAAATTCTTTAGAGAATTATAACAAACATAGATAAAGTAGAAAAGAAATGACAAGACTGATAGATATCAAAACTATATGCCAAGTATACAAACTATAAACATATATTAAAAATATCATCAGTTTAACATATCGTAGCTGAAGACAGATAGCTGTCTAAAATCGCAGATAAATCAAACCACAGTTTTGTTGTCTCCTCTCCATCAACTATCGACCTCAGAAAGCAGTGTTTTCTGAGCTTACAAAAAAGAAATCTCTTCAGCTTTGGCAGCCCCCACCTCCCCTTCCCTTTCAAGCAAATTCCAGTCTGCTTAAATAACCAAAAACGGAATCCAAATTAGGTTTTACACAGGCGAAATTTTGCCGGCCGCAACTGCAAAAATCACGTCTAGAAAATCCCCGAAATATCCCAGAATCCATCACTTTTTGGCAAAATCCGCTTGAGTACAACTAAATGGGTCCGTTCTGAGAAAAACCCATGTGGCATATTTTTTAGATCTGTCTCCATTTGTTCACAACGTGGCCTGGAAAAACGCCTGTTATTTGAAAACGCGTTTTTAATAACTGACAGAGAATAAAATTCGTCTCCTGGCAATTTCCAGAATCATAACAATCTCCTTAGCATCTGCACATGAAAAAAAAAAACCTAATAAAAGAAAGAAGTGTAAACAGAATTCAATCATGAGAAAATAAATAGCTTAACCAATGATCTTTCCAGCTCTTTTGGCGTTTTCAAAATCTGCGATTTGTTTCAATATGTGCAATTAAAACATTTCAGTATCTACAAGATATTTGTTTTATCATTATTAGAAATATAATAATCCATAGATTCGGCCGGCATCTCTCAAATCTCTACAATATCGGAGAACAGATAGCTGGTTTAATATGAGGATCCCGTTGTGGATAAAACAAAATTCACAAACATTTTCATTGAATTAATAGCTCCTTCAATCTTCATTGATAACCACGTGCCGTTATTCAAATAACCGGTGGATAAATTAGACAATAATATTCAATAAAAAAGAAAAGTATGCTCATTTCTAAGCCTTTATAAAATTCACATTAATTCCTGGTGTTTTTGCAAATATGATAAAATTAAAATAAAGTGTTAATTATACCTAATTTTCTAGGTAAACATTTAAAAGATCAAAGAACTTTATTTATTATATTTATACAAAATAATTAAAAGATTTATTTATCTTGTATAAATAATAAAAAATAAATAAAGTCTATTAATTATAAATATACTTATTTGATCTTTATTTATTCAACACTTTTAATAATGTAGCAAAAATAATAAGATAGGCTTAGTAAAATATTTTTCAAGCTCTTAAATTGAATGCACGGTTTTATCTTTCAATATCCATCGTTAAATGAATTAGAATTACCAAGTTGAATAATTGAATTAAAATTATCCATTTATAAGGTGCCAACAATACAATAATCAGCCTTCCAATTTCAAAACAAAACCACATAATCGAATGATTAATGATTGGATAAGAAATCACTACTAGGTTATGACAAATTATTAACACTTATCCACTCAAAATATAAAAAAAATAGTAATTTTGTCAACTAATCCATAGTCTGCAAAGGTTTTTCTTTAAAAACATTGAATTTCATGTTTCAGTAGCTTCTGGAATGTTACCATTTCAATAGCTGTTAATTCTTTAGTTTTGCCATATGAAATTCAAACATTTCATCAAAAATAAAATACAATTTTATTTGATGAAATAATGTTTTTTAAAGGTTGTTGGGTAGGGGCACAACAGGCTTCTAGAAGCCTCTGCTAATGTAGCTAGGTCACTAAGAACCTGTGAATGCTTTTGAAGTCTAGCAAATTCAACATCTTTATTATTTTCCTTGTACTGGGCTTTGACCTACTCCAACTGTCTTTGAATGGCTCGCTGCTCCCTCAGAATATCCTTGGAAATCACCGCCAACTTTTGATATTCTGCTTCTTTGTACCATATTCAACAAAAATAACTGCATCATGCATATTTCGAACCAGTGCTACCAAACATTTGTCACATGCAGATTTCATCTTTTTACAACAGAATTTGTTAGAAAATGTTAACAGCTCAAGCACAACGTCTGGTAAAAATTGTTCCAAACAACCTGTTTTACTAAACTCATCCACGGCCTTCATACCCTGAACGGAGATCCCATTATGAGAAAAATCTATTTTTGTTCTCTGTGACTTGGTGAAGCAACCAAAGAGCATGGCATGAAAAGGATTTGAAAGAGCAGCAATCTTTTCACGATTGCAAACTACCATACAAGCCACTCTTACAATTTATTCTAATTCAATCAATAGAAGAACCAGAGCGAATAGAAGTTCAGTATTCTTCTCCATCATCAGCTTCGTCAGAAGCCTCTGCCCCAACTTCTTCATAATCCTTCTCCAATGCAGCCAGGTCTTCACGGGCCTCAGAGAATTCACCCTCTTCCATACCCTCACCAACGTACCAATGGAAAAATGCACGTTTGGCATACATCAAATCAAACTTGTGGTCAATCCGAGAAAAGACTTCGGCCACAGCAGTATTGTTGCTAATCATGCACACTGCACGTTGCACCTTTGCAAGGTCTCCTCCAGGCACCACTATGGGTGGTTGGTAGTTGATACCACATTTGAATCCTGTGGGGCACCAATCTACAAACTGAATAGTCCGTTTAGTCTTGATGGTTGCTACTGCTGCATTCACATCCTTTGGCACAACGTCCCCCCGGTACATGAGACAGCAAGCCATGTATTTCCCATGTCTAGGGTCACACTTGGCCATCATGCTTGAGGGTTCAAACACTGCGTTTGTGATACAGAGATTACTGGAGCATAGGAAGAAAGCATGAAATGAATTCGAGGATATGGTACAAGATTAGTCTGAAACTCTGTCACATCCACATTAATGGCCCCATCAAACCTAAGAGACGTGGTCAGAGAGGATATGATCTGAGAGATTAACCTATTCAAGTTGGTATAAGTTGGCTTCTCAATATCCAAGGATCTTCTACAAATGTCATATATGGATTCATTGTCTAGAAGCACTACAACATCTGTGTGTTCCAGCAAAGAATGTGTTGAAAGCACACTGTTGTATGGTTCGACAACTGCAGTAGAAACCTGAGGCGAAGGATAAATAGTGAATCCAAGCTTCTGCTCGCAAAATTTAGCAGCTTTAGTATTTGATGGCCTCCACTATCGCTGGTGCTGAAAAGATGCAACATCAGTTTTCCTTTTTGCAAAGGAAAGTGAATAATTTCACTGCCTTTCTCAAAATTTGATAAATCATCCTCCCAGTCCTGTAGCTACTCGTAACCAATGGAGATTTACAATATACAAAACAGACCTCTGAATGTCCCTCTTTCATTAACAAGCCAAATAATGAGATAGATTTTTGGGAAAAGCATGAGTTAATTCGATTCTGCCATAGCCAATACTAGCACTCATCACATGAACTATTCAAACTTCGAAATGACAACACATGTACCCTTTCAATAAATGCCACCATACAACTCATCATTTTGCGGACAGGGATTCATTTTGTTTAAAATATGTCCATACCAAATGCTCCATAATTATGAATATGAAAAAAGCTTATTATCATTTGATATACCATGATATTAATAAATAATAAACTTCTCAATGAAATGCCATTTTGACATTCTATCATCAAAAATTAAAATGCTGCCAGTTGTAAGAATTCACCATATAACATATACTTTCTTGCACATACATGGGCTCATGGCTTATGAATGAAGCTTTTGATGATTTTAGGTAATGAAAGAAACCCTAATGAAGATCAATCAAACATAAAACATAAAATAAAGCAAAATTAAAACAATAAAAACCAACGATAATCAAAAATTTAAAAATAAACAGGTGAAACAACCCTAGAGATAACACTTCTCTTCACCTGCGAGAATCCCTCATTCGCCTGCTTCTCTTCTTCTCGCTCCAGATCTGCTTTTTCCTGGGAATATTTAGGGCAATTCCTCCCAAAGTGGCCACACTCATGGTAGATCCTACAACAAAAAGGAAGTTGCTTGTAGTCTATATGTTGGATCCACTCCTCGTCTTCCCAATTCAAGGTCACAGCCTCCAGGAGATCCTTTGACAAATCCATGTAGACATATATGTGAGCTAATGTTGTGTACCTCTGGATTCTTATTTTCTCAACTACCTTCACAAATTCACCTATTGAATTTCCAATGTCTCTTAAGATTTCCATGTCCCAGTATTCCCCTAGGAGACTCACCAATCTAATCCATAATGGGGCCACTGTTAGATATTCTGTTTTTGGGTTAAAGCGTTCCCTCCAGGGTCTGAGGTATAGTCCTGCTAAGAAGAAGAAATAAGGACCCCCCTCCAGGACTCTATCTCGATCCTCCTAATTAAAAAATATTATGGTGAAGAACCTTTTTCTCCTAGCTGGAGATCATTATGGGCTCTCGATTTCCAAGTGCCCTGGATCCACCAAACCAGATCTTTCTCCTTTTGCCGAATCCCCACAAATTTTATGATTATGACTTTTTCCTTCCACATCTCAATCTTCCCTCGGATCGCATCCGATCGGATCTGGATCACTGGGATCGTCTGAGCCCTAGGAAGGCACCCCCCCTGGCCCGATATCC
The DNA here is from genome assembly GCA_001517045.1 of Pseudotsuga menziesii. NCBI lineage: Eukaryota > Viridiplantae > Streptophyta > Pinopsida > Pinales > Pinaceae > Pseudotsuga > Pseudotsuga menziesii. Next base: position 78,315 of record LPNX011171847.1, read on the forward strand.
TCCCCTTGCCTTGCCCATCCTTCTCTCCATAGAGATCACCGTTGCCTCCATTGTACCCCTCAGAATCGAGGCTTTGGGCTATTGCAGCCACCATGGATCTTGTGGGGGGTTTGCAGCCCCCATCCCCCACCAGAACGCGCTCAGTTCACCTTCTCCTATTGATCCCTAATCTTTGCACTCCCCGCAACTGTATACATGCGTGTTAAGTGAATATACATTTATACTTAATTTTAATTTTACTTTCATGAAGCAGTTGGTCATGAGTGGGATGCACTTCATTTATACATAGAAAAAAATCTTGATTGGATGAAGGTATGGATGTGGTATGGATTGAACGATGTGAACGATCTGGTCATGGAATATCATGGGAATGTGTGGTTTCATTGGTTAAAGCATCACATCATAATGGAGATATCAATCTTACAAAAAGGGAAATCAATTTAGCATATGGTTTAAAAGATAAGAAGGATAATATTAATTAGTCATACTATTAATTTTTTTTCAAATATATTGATGTACATGTTCATTTCTTTCCCTGCATAGCATAAACATGCACTTAATCATGATCAATTCAGGATGTAACATGTATGCCTATGGCTTGTTGCATGTAAAACACCATAAGGCTATGTGGTGCAATGGTTGTAAATTTTGCATCAAAAAGTTGGATGAAACAAAGAAAACTTATCATTATGGGATAATTGCAGTCTTTGAGGTGACCAATGTTTCCTTTAGAAGTGACAGACATCCAGAACTCTTAGAAAATAGATACTAAGCATATTTGGAAGACATTTTAACTCCTTCAAATTAGTTCTATTCATTGTCAAATGGTATATGTTACGTTTGAATCAACGTGATCCCGATAGAACTATTATTGAACATAATAATGGATTTGCCATGGTTAATACAAGGTTGTTTGAGCCAGGGATGGATCCCTATGTTCTTCCAAGCCAATGTGAACAGGTATTTTACTCTGAGGTTCCAGGTAGAGGGGGTTGGTCATTTGCCGTGAGACACGATCCAAGGGGAAGGCCGGTAAAGTATAATGTGGAGAATTATAATGAAGAGGGTATTGAAGAAGAAGACGATGTTGAGGATGATCAACATGAGTCAGAGCATTATGTTCCAGAGGAATATGATGAATAATTAGTTGAATCAGATGATGTAGAAGAGAATGTCCATGAAAACGATATCGACAATGACATGATGATCGAAGGGCCAAAAACTAGCTATGATGCTTCTAGGTATCGATATGGTATTGGTTATGGTACCTCAAATTCGTAATTGATGTATAAGGAACATAATTTTCCTTTAGCACGCGCTTAATCGGGTTTTCTTCAATGGTGCAACAGGGATAAATATGATCAAGAGAAAATTTGTGCAATTGCTTTGTTGGATCTCTGAAGATCGAGGTGCATGGCACCAATATTACTAATAGAAGGTAGACAAGTTACAAAATTTACACTTCATTGTCAAAATTGCAATTTTTCATGACACAATTAAAAATGACTAACATAAATGACTAATTCATATTCTTCTAGCTAGTCATTTTTTATGTTGTGACTAAATTAGTCATTTATGTTACTCATTTTTAACTCTATCACTTATTATCTAGTCATATTTGTTAACTGGAGACTAAATCAATCGTTAATTTTAGTCGTTTATAGTTAGGTCAATCAAAATTGCTCATATTTAGTAGTAAATCACTTGAAAAACCTGTGGTGACTAGAATTTTTAGTCACCTAGTAGCTAATTCCTTATTTTGTACTAGTGGTTCATTGCATCCTCCAAGGAGGAAATCTCTTTCTTTGAACTTCCTGTAATTAGAAGGTCATCCACATAGAGAACAATAATCATTAAAGAACTATGAATCAGCTTCAAATAGACATTAGGATTATACTTGCATCGAACAAAACTCAGTGACAGCAGAAAGCCATCAATATTGGCATACCAAACCCTGGGGGCTTGGTTGAGCCCATACAATGATTTTTTCAACCTACACACTAAATATGGATTAGATACAAAACCTTCTGGTTGCTGCATGTAAATCTCTTCAGTCAGATCTCTATTCATAAAGGCACACTTTACATCCATGTGATGTACCTCCCACCGCTTCGAAGCTGCAATGGCTAGGGAAAGCCTTATGGAGTCCATCTTTGCCATTGGTGCAAAGGTCTCATTGTATTCAATACCATGTACCTAAGAGTATCCCTTGGCTACCAATATTGTCTTATATTTAAAAGGTGAACCATCAGCAGCAAACATAGTTTTGAAGACACACTTACACTTCACTAGCTTTCGGGCCTCGGGGAAGATCAACCAATTCTCATGTGTTGTTCTTCAGGAGCGAGTTGAATTCTTCTTTCATGGATATTTTCCATATTGGATCATGTGATGCATATTCATATGTATGTGGATCAGAATCTATCATCAAATAACACTTCTCAGCAAAGAGAGGATCTTTCACACAAAGGGCACTCTCAAATTGAGATCTAGTCCTCCTAGTGTCATTAGGATTTCCAGCTAGTTCCCCAGCTGCATGAATGGTCCTTACTACCCGCTTTTGTCTTGTAGGGATGTTAGGATATGCAATTAATTCATCATTATCAGACCTATCAGAATCAACAAACTCATTATTCTCTTCACTTACAATCAATGGTTGTGGTAGTGAAGAGGACTCTCCAACTTCAATTGCTGCTAAAGGTTCTTCTTCGAATTGAACACTTCTTTCAATGAAAGATTTGTTTCTACTCAATTTGATTATCTTGTACCTTTTTGAATCTTCAGAATACCCAACAAATGGGAACTCTTAGCTTTGGGGTTGCAAAGCCTTCCTCTTTTCAGTTGGAATTCTAGCACAAGCCTTTGAGCCAAAAATCCTGAAATGGGTCACATCTGGCTTGTGCCCACTCCAATATTCGGAAGGAGTCATACCATTAAGATGCTTATGTGGCACCCTATTTTGGATATAGGATGCATAGTTTATATCTTCGGCCCAAAACTTTGGTGGCAAAGTTTTATCCTCCATCGTACAAGTTGCCATCTCCTTCAGTGATTTGTTCTTCCTCTCAACAACACCATTTTGTTGTGGTGTGTAAGGGATATAATGTTGCATCTGGATACCTACATCCTTGCAATACTGGATGAAATTAGACTTGACATACTCACCACCATTTTCAGATTTAAGGATCTTGAGTTTCCTCCCAGACTGGTTTTCAACCAAGGCTCTAAAGACTTTGAAGAGGTCAAAAACTTCAGACTTATGCTTTAGGAAGACCCAACAATACCTATAAAATTCATCTATGAAGGTGAGTGCATATTTGGCTTGACTCATGGAAATATGAGGGAATGGACCAGCAATATCACTATGGATCAACTCAAGAGATGCAGAGGTTCTCTCATGACTAGCTCTCTCATACTTGTGCTTTGGGTGTTTTCCTAGGATACAACCTTGACAGACTCCCTTAGAAAACTTGATCTTTGGTAACCCTATGACCATGTTTTTTTCACTCAAACCAGAAAGATACTTGTAGTTAAGATGGAAAAATATTTCATGCCAAAGCTTGCTTTTTTCATTAGCATGAGTAAGAAGAGTAGAGGGGTTTGAGTAGGGTAGAAAATGGGAAAACTTGTATACCTTTGAAGTGTGATCAACAACACCTTTTGCTGTGACTTTACCATTTGAAATCTCAGTGATTTCCACTTCATTGGGGGAGAAGATGAATTTCTTTGGAGAATGAGTGTGATTCATCTGATACACTGGCAAGAGATTAGAGGTAAGACCTAGAACATACAACATATTATTGAACTTACCATGGTCAAGATCAATCCTACCCTTTCCCATACTTTCAGTCAGAGAGTTATCTCCCAAAACTATTGCAGGACCTTTCTACATGTCAAGAGAAGAGAATATCTCTTTTGTCGAAACCATATGACTGGAAGCTCCAGAATCAATGATGAAACTAGGTGAGCTTTAGGTGCCATCAACCGAGGCATGTACTCTCTCCTTTTCTTCTGAATTTGATCCTCCTTCCCTCTTCTTTGAGAAATCAAAAAGGGAGATGATGTTCTTCTCTAGGATTTGGGTCAACATGTCTATCTTCTTTTTCATACAAGATCTCTCAAGATGATAGCCCTTACTGCAATATGTGCACTTGCTCATTTCTCCTTTGTTCTTCTTCTTCTAGGGGTTCTTCTTGGAGCCCAAGGACTCCTCTTGAGACTTTGCCTTGTCTCTCTTTTACTCAAGTGGATTTTTACCTTTTTCTTGCTTTTTGAATCCACCTTCAAATCTCCAGCAACCAAAGATTGGCCTTTGGAAGGTTTGATGGTTCCCATCATCACCAATTTATCTTGCTCCTGAGTGAGGGATTCCATGAACTCAACAAGATTAGGCATCTTCTAGGTTAGAGATGTCAATTTAGTGGCATAGAAGGTTGAAACAAACACTGAATAGTCAGGACCAAGCTTTGAGAGAATGGTCAAAACTATTTTCTCCTCCTTATTTTCAATCCCACATTGTTTTAACAGCAAAACAAGGGCCTTAAACTTGGTAAAATAGAGTTGCAATGATTTGAAGCTATTGGTATTCAAGGAGATCAATTCATTCTCAATTTGATGTCCTCTCATCTCATCTGTCTTTCCAAAAATATCTTCAAGCTTCTCCCACACCTCATTAGGAGATGTCAATGAATCAAGATGGAAGAGGAGGTCTCTTGAACTACTCAGACACAAAAGACTAGAGACAAGAGACAATGAACACAGTGTTTTTCCTCAGGGAAACCATAAATGGAGAAAACCCCACAACTTCCTTAGAGATAGAATCGGCACCAAAGTGAAACCCAAAAACAGTAAGATGATCTCCCAACAACAGTAACCTCTTTCTTCCTTGCCCCAGTGTCTTTCTCTTCCTTAGCTATGCACTACGAGTGTGAGTGAGTGTGTGATAATCAGAGAGGCTAGTTCTCTATTTATACTAATTCTCGACTTGACTAAACCCAACTAGGGCCAACTTCACTAGGTGAGTCTAATAACCCTAGTTCCCTGGAACTGCAAGGACTTTAACCCTTATACAATAGGAGAGTTAACCACCTTGACTTGACTTGACTTGTTTACATTATATAAACTTCCCAATAGGAACATCGGGGCATGAGATGACTCAAGTACATTACAAGTACAACCCGGAATAAACATCGGGTTACAATACATAAGAAATACAAGTGAATACATTCTGAAGTTACAATTACATCAACACTCCCTCTTAACTAGGAAGGTATTCTCTCGACACAATTTATCAGCACAAGTCTTCTTCTCTGTATCATCTGGATCATCATTGAATATTCATCATCTTCACCTTCAAGTCATCTCTATCTCTGTGAAAAACCCTAATTTTCGGCAGCAGTGTTGGGTCCAAAACTAAAAAACCTCAGAATTGGATTCTTCTTTGACATAAATATGCGCCCTAGGGAGGAGAGTTATTCCACCCTACTTTTGCTGAAAATATATGGAGAGTGATCCACAAAATAGGAAGCCCTAGTTCCTGCAGCTGCACAATGTCTTCTTCTCATGTTAGCTTTGATACCATGTTAGATTTTCAACATTAAGCTAGCATTTCATTAGGATCTTTAACTAAGAGGACAACAAGCACAGCAATCAAACACAAGAGACAATGAACACAGTGTTTTTCCTTAGGGAAACCATAAATGGAGAAAACTCCGCAACTACCTCAGATATAGAATCAGCACCAACGTGAAACCACAAACAGTAAGATGATCTCTCAACAGCAGTAACCTCTTTCTTCCTTGCCCCAGTGTCTTTATCTTCCTCAACTATGCGCTACAACTGAGTGTGAGTGAGTGTGTGATAAATAGAGAGGCTAGCTCTCTATTTATACTAATTCCTGACTTAACTAAACCCAACTAGGGCCGACTTCACTAGGTGAGTCTAATAACCCTAGTGCCCTGGAACTGCAAGGACTTTAACCCTTAGACAATAGGAGAGTTAACCACCTTGACTTGACATGACTTGTTTACATTATAGAAACTTCCCGATAGGAACATCGGGGCATGACATGACTCAAGTACATTACAAATACATCCTGGAATAAACATCGGGTTACAATACATAAGAAATACAAGTGAATACATTTCGAAGTTACAATTACATCAACACATATGTTCTCTGTCCAGGAATACCGTTAATGTTTGAGAGTTCAGGGATTACTCTTCCTCCATGCCACAAAGTATATGTGCTACACCTTACAGGGGGAGCAGCTCCACGGGGGAAAGGGGTCATGTTGCAATGCAACATTTTCTTTCTATGGCTTAGGGTGCTTGCATCCCACTTAGTATTCATATGGCTATGGATGATTGGGAGGCAGAAGTTGTGGCTCATCACCGCACAACTCATCCCCTAAGACAATGTATTTCCTATTATTGGCGTGTGAAGAATGTATTAGCTCAGTTGTTATGGGAAAAATAAAAATTTCCCTCTCCTTCTCCCTCCAGCAACTTAGAGAGCTCTTCTATCAATCTAACATCCTCGTCTTCACCGAGCTTACATTCTCTGGATCCTCCTTAGAAAACCCCTCAGCCACATGATACTATGTCCATCCAGCATCTAGATGAAGCTTTGCACAATTGGGAGCTGAACATGTAAAAATAAGGGGATTGTATAGACACAGACGATATATGAGATGCGAACTCTATGAATGTACTCATTTTTGTATATTAATATAACTTTCAGCAACTTACAAAGAAAAGTTTTTTCAACCTCAAAAAAGTGCATTGTTGGGATCCATTTGGGCATTATCTGATTTTGGGCTTGCTTATTAGATTTGATGACCAATCTTGAAATTGAAAATGGCCTCTAGAAGTCCATGGTTTTTATTCTTCGACTCATAAAGTACCATAATGATGAAAAATTATATATTGATCATTTTCAAATCATTTGCTCACACCATTTTCTTGAGTATAAACGTTAATGTTTTTCTTGATTCTATGTCATTTATACAAATAAAAAAAGCTTATTCAGGTAATATTGTTTTCCTTTCTTGATCTGGAAGGGATCTGCATCAAGACATCAAATGGTTGATAGATCGAATCCATGTAAAGCAGTTGGAAAAATGGCTATAAGTGAAGCTCATGATTATAGAAGTTGGTGTCAAGGTAGGGCGATGAAGTTGACAATGTAAAGGGCATAAGAAGTTGATGTCAAGGTAGGAAGACCAAGTTGACAATGTGAAGAGCATCCATGTAATTCTCATTACCAATTAATTTAAAATGACAATATCATTATAAGTGTTGCACATGTATTCAAACAAAACTATAAGTAATAAAAAATTATTTACATATATTAAAAAGAAAAATAATAATTATTACTTTATAATCAAAACCTAAAATAATTTCAATAAAAATAAAAATAAAAATTACATTTTTTTACAAAAAAAATTAATTATCATTTAAGGAGTATACAAATTACAATCAACACAATGCTTGCCAAATACAAAAACCCTATCTTTCATTGTTTATGCTTGTTTTAGTTCATGACAATTTAAACACATTTAAAGGCTAAAAGGATCCTATAACATGGTTGGTCTTCTACATAAAAAAACAACTACTTAGATAACATGATTCACAACAGCAATACATATTATAAGTCCCATATAATTGAGTTCCAGAGTTCGACTCGATCCTGGCAGATTTATGAGATGTTAAAGTGGCATAAAACCAATACCTTTCAGTTTGCTAATTAGTAAAAAAAATGCAAGAGTGGTTTCTTTAGAAGAAGTTTGAGGATCCTTTTGCAATATGTGAACTACTCCTTCCTTCTTCCCTTTACTATTTATGATTTCACTTATAGTTTGTAAATAAGGATTTGATTAAGGTTGCACAAG
>LPNX011171847.1:86844-149553 GCA_001517045.1 Pseudotsuga menziesii
AAAAGTATATAATTTATACAATCTTTTTTTTAAATGGTGGTTTACTAAGGGCAACATCCATTCGAAATATGCAAACACCACAATTCTAGAGCATCAAAGTATGATTAGAATTACATAATCCACTCAATCAGTACATCATCAATACAAAGTGGCTCAGCATGATCTTCACATGAATTAACATGCATCCCATTTCAAAACCTTATTTTAGTTATGCTAAAGGGAGAATGATCATCATGTCACTTACAGGAATAAACATACATCCCATTTCAAAGTCTTATTTTAGTTACCCTAAAGGGAAAAGTAAATATGAGATCATAAATATTTTGAGCTTGAGTTTTAACCCCCCATGTAGATAATGTCTTAAGTCTCACATATTTAACCTCCTCCTTGTATCTAATGTCTTTAAGTGTTAAGTGTTAAGTTTGATGGTTCATATATTAATGTTGTGTTGAGTTTGATGGTTGATATATTAATGTTTTGATGCAGATAGATGTTTTTATAATTTATAAAAAAACTAGTAAACATTTGATCATACCATTTTTTTATAAGGGTTATTGTTTTTCTTGTTATTATATGTTATTTTAAAAGTCAAGAAAATATTGTTTACTATTCACATACTATTGTTTTTTCTTCTTGATTTGAAAGAGATCTACATCAAAACATCAAATCCTTGATTGTTTAAATAGGTACAATGGTTTAAATATGTACAATGCAATCGGAAAAACTAAGTTTTAGTCACATAAATGAAACTTATGGTTATAAAAGTTGAAGTCAAAGTGGAAGAATGAAATTGACAATGGGAAGGGATACTTTAAAGTGGCAATAACAATTAAATAAAATAAAAAAATACAATTTTTTCCATTAAAAAAAAATCAACTTGATAAAAATTACAATAAATAGAATGCTAAAATGCTACTTCAAAATTTATGGCCTCCTCTCTCTTCATTGTTTAAGCTAACTTTAGTTCATGGAAATTCAAACAATAATCGCTAATCTAATATGGTAGGGCTTCTACAAACTAAATGCCGAGATAAAACTATTCGCATACTATTGAGTTCCGACCAGGGTTGGAATTCAATTTCATCTCTACCCTTCGAACTAAAATTTCCACCAAAATTATGCAATATATACACACCAGCATCCATATTATTTGCAATTAAAATTTGGGTTTGGGAACGGGTTTCAAAGTTCAACCTCTGGAAAAACTAACAAAAATAACTAACCACAATTTATAGAAATAGCTAAACCTCAAAAAAATATGTTTTTGCTACAGGAGGTGAGGATTCCACTTCCACTTCACTTGTAATTCTTACAACAAAAACTATCTACTCAGATAACCTAATTCGGGTAGCAAGTCCAAAATAACAGAGTTCATGATTCAGACCCAATCTGGGTAGATTTCTGAGATAAAAAATGATTTACAAGTAGATTTAAGCAAATGCAAGTTATCACAACTTTCGTTTTCCCGCCTTCAAAGACTGATGATCAATCACAACTTTTGTTTTCCCGCCTTCACAGAGACTGATGATCAGTTGATGTCTTGAAATTTTTTTTGCATGTCCATGTGGAGAAGTTGTTGACCTCGATTCCACAACTACTTTTCTTTTCCTCCAATTGAATTTCTCCTAGGGATCCCATTTCTCAAAGCGTTGACCGCTATAAGTTTTCTTTCTTTTGAATTTCGCCTAAAAAGCCCAGAGTTTGATCAGATTTGGCTATGTCCATCACTAAATAATCTGCTCTCAATTCTACTTACAGCTACAAGGAGTGAGGATTCCACTTCAGTTGTAATTCTTTTTTCTCGGCCATTGATTAGTTTTCTGAAGGACTATAGTGACTTTTTAATTTGAAAGGTTTTTTTAGAGGTAGATGGTGTCTCAGTTCCTGTATTTGTTTCACCCTCTGTCCCACTTTTTACAACTGATAAATTTCTACACTCATTTCCCATACTACTCTAACGGTTTCCATTTGGTTTTCCTACCGGCATATCCTCATTATTAAGCTTGGATATCTCCCCATAATCTTAAGAAACCATCCCACGATTACAATTACCATTTTGTACCTCAACTCTGCTTATTACATTCCCTTCGAGGCTCAATCTACGAGGTGTATGGAGTTTGTATTGAGACTGTAATTCCGCTAGTTCTACTTCTTTCCTTACCAACCCCTTCTTCAAACTGTCTCCTTCTACTTCTTTCCTTGCCAACGCCTTATTCAAACTGTCTACTTGTTCTTTAAGCTCACGAACTTCTCCACTTTCTTTATTCAAATGAGCAGCACCCCGTTCAACAGAGGCCACTCTTTCAGCAACCTTAAGGGTTCTTATTGTCTCTATATATGAATACGATTTAGGACTTGTGTGCACAAAAATCAGGGTCTTTGCCTTGCCCCCTAACGAATCTTGAAGCAATTGAGTCAATCTTATATTTCAATATGCACATGGGGAGTCTTTTGTGCCAATGCTGCAAGAACATATCCTAGAGATGAAAGGGACTTGTTGATGTATTGTGCCTCCTTCAAATGATCTCCAATTACTTCAGATTTATCCACCCTCTCACTTCCAGCAAGATCTACCAAACTAAGGTAGCTATGAATGTTACACCCAAAAACACGATCTGTACCTTGCACATGCACAGTCAATATCCTCCATGCTGAATCTTCATTACATAATACTAATTTTTTTAGTGCATTATGGGCATCGATCTCACTACTTTTTGGCACCATTGTTGAGGAGGTTCTAAAATCACCAAGGGAAAAAATGCTTGTGATATTAGGGTTTCACTGTGAAGGAGTGGAGGAACCAAACTTCTTGAGTATTTATTTTTGCATTGTCTCTCTTTGGTTTAAATTAAGGTTTTCCAAAGTGAAGGGGAGAAGGAACTAGAATTTGTAAGTGTTTTTCTTTGTAGTGGTCATGTTTGTTGAATCCAACATTATGTGGTCCTACCATCATAGTAAAATAGACTTGAATAATATATATATATATATAGATAGATAGATAGATAGATAGATAGATAGATAGATAGATAGATAGATAGATAGATAGATATAGATATAGATATAGATATATATTAAACAATGTCTCAACAACTTATATGGCACCTCTTTCCTATGCATCATAGATATCGCATGTCTATGATGACTAGCACTACCTTGTTGATTCTATGTTATTGCACCGAGAGTAGCGAGGTTCTCTACAACCCAGTATGGGGGAGATGTTGTCGCGTACGTAACATAACACTACAAAAAATAAAAGGTATTTTAATCCATTTCTCACTTTTTCTTATGAGTTGTGCCTTCACTTTTCTTACCAGTGTATAGTAATAAAGTAATAAAAAAAAAATCTACATATATTAAAAAGAAAATTAATTATCATTACTTTATAATCAAAACATAAAATAATTTCAATAAAAATAAAAATAAAAATTACATTTAAAAAAAACCATAATTCTCATTTAAGGTGTATACAAATTATAATCAACAGAATGCTTGCAAAATCCAAAAGTCCTATCTTTCATTGTTTATGCTAGTTTTAGTTCATGACAATTTAAACACATTTAAAAGCTAAAAGGCTCCTCTAACATGACCGGTCTTTTACATCAAAAAACAACTGCTTAGATAACCTGATTCACAACAACAATACTTACTTCGACCCCATCCTGGAAGATTTATGAGATGTTAAAGTGACATAAAACCAATACCTTATTAAAACAAATGCAAGAGTTGTTTCTTTAGAAGAAGTTTGAGGATCCTTGTGAACTGTTCGTTCCTTCTTCCCTTTACTATTTATGAATTCACTTATAGTTTGTTTATAAGGCTTTGATTAAGGTTGCACAAGGTTTGGATGAACTTATCCTTATCATCCAATTGTTGAAGCAAAATGTCATTATCATTCTTCATGTTTTGAAACTCGTCATCAAATTTGGTGTTATTTTCCAACAAAAGAGAAACTTGCACTTTAAAACCAATGATAGCATAATGTAATTTAACAATAATTTTGTTGCAAAGAGAGCAAGTTTTTCTTCTTATCCTCATTCGGTTTCAAGAGAATCATCTCAAAAGTTTCTAATGCATTTTACACAATTCGTGTTTTTGAGTAAGGATTCATCATTCATATGAACCAAAGTCATCTCTAAAAAAATAGTGTTGAATGACCCTTTAAACCAATTCACTTTTCTTATGATATGTGGGTTCATTTGGATCTCCATTAATACTTCACCTCAGGCCATGAATACATAGCTCATCTAGTATATGCATTCTCCATCAATATAGTAGATTTTTGAGATGGAAATTGATTTATAGGTAGATTTAAGTGAATGCAAGTCATCACAACTTTTGGTTTCCCACCTTCAAAGACTAATGATTGATCACAAATTTATTTTTCCCACCTTCAAAGAGACTGATGATCAGTTGGTGTCTTGCAAGTTTTTTCAGCATGTCCATGTGGAGAATCTATTGGCCTTGATTCCATGACCACTTTTATTTTCCTTCAATTGAATTTCGCCTGGGAAGCCCATTTCTTTTAATTGAGTTTCTCCTAGAAAGCCCATTTCTTGAAGTTGTAAGAGTTTTCCTGATTGATAAGCGTTGGCTGTGTCCACCAATAGATAATCATCTATAAATTGTAATCATTCGATAATACCATTTTTTAATTTATAAAAAAAAATATAGATGTTTTTATAATTTATAAAAAAAATATTAAGCATTTGATAATACCATTTTTTTATAAGTATAAGGGTTAATGTTTTCCTTGTAATTATATATTATATTAAAAGTCAAGAAAAATATTATTCATATACTATTGTTTTTTCTTCTTGATTTGAAATAGATTTACATCAAAAGATTAAATACTTGATTGTTCAAATAGGTGCAATGCACTTGGAAAAAATAAGTTTTGGTCACGTAAATGAAACTTATAGTTATAGAAGTTGATGTCAAAATCAAGGATGAAATTGACAATGTGAAGGGATAACTAATTTAAAATAGCAATAACAATAAAAATTACATTTTATCTCATAGAGAAAAAAAAAGTTCAACTGAATAAAAATTACAATAAAATAAACATAATGCTAAAATGCTATTGCACAATCTAAAAATTATGGCCTCTTATCGCTTCATTGTTAAAGCTAACTTTAATTCATGACAATTTAAACACCAGCTGCTCCTCTAGTATGGTTGGGCTTCTAAAATGCTACTGCACAATCTAAAAATTATGGCCTCCTATCATTTCATTGTTTAAGCTAACTTTAGTTCATGACAATTTAAGCACCAACTACTCCTCTAGTATGGTTGGGTTGCCAAAATGCTACTGCACAATCTAAAATCTATGGCTTCCTATCGCTTCATTGTTTAAGCTAACTTTAGTTCATGAAAATTTAAACACTAGTTGCTCCTCTAGTATGGCTGGGCTTCTACAAACTTTTATTTTCCTTCAATCGAATTTTGCCTAGGAAGCTCGTTTCTAGAAGCGTTGACCGCTATAAATTTTATTTCAATTGAATTTCGCCTAGAAATCCCAGAGCTTGATAAGGGTTGGGTCTGTCAACCACTAGATCATATGTGCTCAATTCTATATACAACTACAGGTGGTGAGGATTCCACTTCCACTTCACTTGTAATTCATTTTACCCTGCCATTGATTACTTTTCCGAAGGTTAGGAAGTTCTGGGATTACTCTTCCTCCATGCCAAAACATCTCTTTGCTACACCTCATAGGGGGATCAGCTCCAGCTGCTCCTCTAGTATGCGACATTTTCTTTCTGCAGGTTATGGTGCTCACATCCCACTCATTATTCGTCAGGATATGGATGATTGGAATGCGGAATTTGTGGCTCATTATCTCACAACTCATCCCCTAAGACAACGAATTTCTTATTATTGGCGTGTGAAGAATGTCTTAGCTCAGCTGCTATGGGAAAAATAAAAAGCTCCCTCTCCTTCTCCCTCCAACAACTTAGAGATCTCTTCTAGCAAGCCAACATCTTCGTCTTCACCCAACTTGCATCCTATGGATCCTCCTTAGGAAACCCCTCAGCCACATGATACTGTGTCCATCGAGCATCTAGATGAAGATTTGCACAATCCAGAGTTGAACGTGCAAAAATCAGGGTGTTGTACAGACACTGATGATATCTGAGATACAGACTCTATGCATGTACTCATTTTTGTATATCAATAAAACTTTCAACAACTTACAAAGGAAAAAATCAACCTCAAAAAGTACCATAACGATGAAAAATTATATATTGATCATTTTCAAATCATTTGTTCACACCATTTTGTTGAGGAGTATAAATGTTAATGTTTTTCTTGATTCTATGTTATTTATAAAAAAAAAATACGTATTCACATAATATTGTTTTCCTTTCTTGATTTGGAAGGGATCTACATCAAGACACCAAATAGTTGATAGATCAAATCCATGTAAACCAGTTGGAAAAATGTCTATATAAGTGAAGCTCGTGATTATATAATTTGGTGTCAAGATAGGAAGATGAAGTTGACAATGTGAAGGGAATAAGAAGTTGATGTCAAGGTAGGAAGACCAAGTTGACAATGTGAAGAGAATCCATGTAATTCTCATTAGCAATTAATTTAAAATTACAATATCATTATAAGTGATGCACATGTATTTACAAAACTATATAGTAATAAAAAAGTATCTACATATATTAAAAAGAAAAATATTTATTATTACTTTATAGTCAATCCTTAAATAATTTCAATAAAAATAAAAATTACCTTTTTTAAGGAAAAAAATGTAATTATCATTTAAGGAGTATACAAATTACAATCAACACAATGCTTGCAAAATCCAAAACCCCTATCTTTCATTGTTTATGCTAGTTTTCGTTCATGACAATTTAAACACATTTAAAGGCTAAAAGGCTCCTATAACATGACTAGTCTTCTACATAAAAAAACAACTGCTTAGATAACCTGATTCACAACAACAATACCTATTAGAAGTCCCATATAATTGAGTTCCAGACTTCGACCCGATCTTGGCAGATTTATGAGATGTTAAAGTGACATAAAACCAATGCCTTTCAGTTTGCTAATTAGTAAAAAAAATGCAGGAATGGTTTCTTTAGAAGAAGTTTGAGGATCGTTTTGCAATATGTGAATTGCTCCTTTCTTCTTCCATTTACTATTTATGATTTCACCTATAGTTTGTAAATAAGGCTTTGATTAAGGTTGCATAAGGTTTGGATTAACTTATCCTTATAATCCAATTGTTGAAGCTAAATGTCCTTGTCATTTTTCATGTTTTGAAACTTATCATCAAATTTGGTGTTAGATTCCAACAAAAGAGAAATTGCACTTTACAACCAATGTTGACATTATGTAATTTAACAATAATTTTGTTGCAAAGAGAGCAATCTGTTTTTCTTATCCTTATTGGGTTTTGAGAGAACCCTCTCAAAAGTTTCTCATGCAGTTTACAAGATTCATATTTTTGAATAAGGATTCATCATTCATAAGAACCAGAGTTATCTATATAAAAAAATAGTGTTAAATGACCATTTAATCTAATTCTCACTTATCTTATGATATGTGGGTTCATTTCTATCCCCATTAGTACTTCACCTCAAGCCATGAATACATAGCTCATCTCGTATATACATTCTCTATCAAAATAGTATGGGCATATATGGATTCTAAATCAATCAAACCAAAGGTTCTCTTTTGGTGAAGAATATTTAGTAAGTGTACATAGTATGGCATTGTTGTGGAAATGAAAAAAATATTTACCCCTTTTAAAATACCCTTACCTCCTCATATGTGTGTGTGTGTGTGTCTTCCCCTTCATTCGTCTTACGACATAAATTTTTATAATCATGTAGTTAACATTTTGGTATGCTTAATTGGTTTCCCTTGTATATTGAAAAGATTTCTGTAAAACATGGAATTTTTATATATTTTACTTATGTGGCACATCAAACATATATCATCATCATCATTATTATTATAAAATTATATAATTTATACAATCTTTTTTTTAAATGGTGGTTTACTAAAGGCAACATCCATCAGGATTACATAATCCACTTAATCATTACATTGTCAATACAAAGGGGCTCAACATGATCATCACATGAATTAACATGCATCCCATTTCAAAATCTTATTTTAGTTATGCTAAAGGGAGAATGGTCATCATGTCACTTACAAAAATTAACATGCATCTCATTTCAAAGTCTTATTTTAGTTAGGCTAAAGGGAAAAGGAAATATGAGATCATAAATATTTTGAACTTGAGTCTTAACCCCCTTCGTGTAGCTAATGTCTTCGGTCTCGCATATTTAACCCCCTCCCTATAGCTAATATCTTTAAGTGTTAAGTATTGAGTTTGAAGGTTGATATATTAATGTTGTGTTGAGTTTGATGGTTGATATATTAATGCTTTGATGTAGGATAGATGTTTTTATAATTTATAAAAAATTTAGTAAAGATTTGATCATACCATTTTTTTATAAGGGTTAATGTTTTTCTTGTTATTTTATGTTATTTTAAAAGTCAAGAAAAATATTATTTACTATTCACATACTATTGTTTTTCCTTCTTGATTTGAAAGAGATCTACATCAATACATCAAATCCTTGATGGTTTAAAAAGGTACAATGCACTTGGAAAAACTAAGTTTTGGTCACATAAATGAAACTTGTGGTTATAAAAGTTGATGTCAAAGTGGAAGAATGAAACTCTCAATGTGAAGGGCTACTTTAAAATGACAATAACAATAAAATAAAATAATAATAAAAACATTTTTTTCCATTAAAAAAAATCAGCTCAATAAAAATTACAATAAACAGAGTGCTAAAATGCTACTTCACAATCCAAAAGTTATGGCCTCCTCTACCTTCATTGTTTAAGCTAACTTTAGTTCATGGCAATTTAAAGCTCCTCTAATATGGTAGGGCTTCTACAAATTAATTGCCCAAATAACCCTATTCACATAATTGAGTTCCGAATTCCTATCAAGGTTGGAATTTCATTTCATCTCTACCCTTCAAACTAGAATTTCCACCAACATTATGCAATATATACTCACTAGCATCCATATTACCTGTAATTAAAATTTGGGTTTGGGAAGGGGTTTCAAAGTTCATCCTATCAAAAAATTAACAAAAAATAATTAATGACGATTTATAGTAATAGCTAAACCTCAAAAAAATAGGTTTTTGCTCCATGAGGTGAGTATTCCACTTCCACTTCACTTGTAATTCTTACCGTAAAAACTATTTGCTTAGATAACGTGATTGGCATAGCAAGTTCGAAATAATTGAGTTTCCCATTCCGACCCAATCTTGGCAGATTTCTGTGATGAAAAATGATTTACAAGTAGATTTAAGCAAATGCAAGTTCCCCTAGAAAGCCCATTTCCTGAAGTTGTAAGAGGCTTCCTGATTGATAAGGGTTGGTTATGTCCACCAATAGATAATCATCTATAATTAGTGAGCATTTGATAATACCATTTTTTAATTTATAAAAAAAATTAGTAAGCATTTGATAATACTAATTTTTTTATAAAGGTTAATGTTTTCCTTGTTATCCTTGTTATTGTATATTATTTTAAAAATCAAGAAAATAGTATTCATATACTATTGTTTTAGCTTCTTGATAATTAATTTAAAATAACAATAACAATAAAAATTACATTTCATCTATAAAGAAAAAAAAAGTTCAACTGAATAAAAATTACAATAAAATAAACAGAATGTTAAAATGCTACTGCACAATCTAAAAATTATGGCTTCTTATGGCTTCATTGTTTAAGTTAACTTTAGTTCATGACAATTTAAACACCAACACCAGCTGCCCCTCTAGTATGGATGGGCTACTAAAATGCTACTGCACAAACTAAAATTATGGCCTCCTATTGCTTCATTGTTTAAGTTAACTTTAGTTCATGACACTTTAAACACTAGCTGCTCCTCTAGTTAACTTTAGTTCATGACACACTAGTTAACTTTAACTTTAGTTCATGACACACTTTCTTTTCCTTCAATTCAATTTCTCCTAGAAAGCCCATTTCCGGAAGGGTTGACCCTTGTAAGTTTTTTTTCAATTAAATTTCGCCTAGAAAGCCTAGAGTCAGAGTTTGATAAGAGTTGGCTCTCTCCATCACTAAATAATCTACGCTCAATTCTACTTACAGCTACAGAGGGTGAGGATTGCACTTCACTTGTAATTCTTTTTGCCCGGGATTCCATTTCACTTGTAATTCTTTTTGCCCCGCCCCATTTATTAGTTTTCCAAAGGACTGTAGTGACGTTTTAATTTGAGAGGTCTTTTTAGAGGTTGATGGTGTTTCAGTTGCTGTGTTTGTTTCACCCTCTGTCCCAATTTTTACAACTGATAAATTTCTATGCTCATTTCCCAGACTACTCCGACGGTTGCCAGTTGGTTTGCCTACCGGCATCTCCTTATTAAGCTTGGATATCTCCCCATAATCTTGAGAAACCATCCCAGGATTACAATTACCATTTTGTACCTCAACTTTGCTTATTACAGTCCCTTGAAGGCTCAATCTACGAGATTGAGGTGTATGGAGTTTGTATTGAGACTGTAACTGCGCTAGTTCTGCTTCTTTTCTTGCCAACGCCTTCTTCAAACTGTCTCCCTGCGCTACTTCTGCTTCTTTCTGCGCTAGTTCTGCTTCTTTCCTTGACAACGCCTTCTTCAAACTGTCTACCTGCGCGACTTCTGCTTCTTTCTGCGCTAGTTCTGCTTCTTTCCTTGACAACGCCTTCTTCAAACTGTCTACCTGCGCGACTTCTACTTCTTTCCTTGCCAACGCCTTCTTCAAACTGTCTCCTTCTGCTTCTTTCCTTGCCAACGCCTTATTCAAACTGTCTACCTGTTCTTTAAGCTCACGAACTTGTCCACTTTCTTTATTCAAACGAGCAGCACCCAGTTCAACAGAGGCCACTCTTTCAGCAAACTTAAGGGTGCTCATTGTCTCTGCATATGAATACGGTTCAGGACGTATGTGCACAAACATCAGGGTCATTGCCTTGCCCCCTAACGAATCTTGAAGCAATTGAGTCAATTTGCTATTTCGATATGGCACATGGGGAGTCTTTTGTGCCAATGCTGCAAGAAAATATCCTAGAGATGAAAGGGACTTGTTGATGTATTGTGCCTCCTTCAAACGATCTCCAGTTACTTCAGATTTATCCACCCTCTCACTTCCAGCAAGATCTACCAAACTAAGGTAGCTATGAATGTTACACCCAGAAACACGATCTGTGCCTTGAACATGCACAGTCAATACACTGTGAGAACGGCTGCTGCGGTCATTCAGCGCAGTATAGCTAACAGCACGATTCTTTTGGCCAAAATTCATCAAATCCAAAACATCAGAGGCTGCTTTAACGGGCATAAGTATGGCATCAGGTACATTAAATCCATTCTGAGCATTATTTCGAATATCTAATTTCTTGTTTGAGGCATGTGTTCCCAGAAGATCCCTCACTTGCTCGTTGTATATCTCTATCATTTGAACAGAAACATCATACATCATTAAATATTTCCTCTTTTGAGATAACTCGAAGAGGTCACTGAGTGCTCGATAGTTCACTCCCATATCCCTTTCAGAAGCACCTGTTGGACCGCTCATGGTGTGGGTCTTTCCAGATCCTGTTTGACCATATGCAAAAAGGTAGACATTGTAACCATCCATTACAGATCGGATCAATGGCTGCGTATCCATGTAAATATCCTCTTGTGTAGCAGATGGCCCAAAAACCTTATTAAAGTAAAATATCCTCTGTACATATTTGCCCATTTTCGATGTATTGACAAGGAGGGATCCATCTTCCCCAATAAATTCCACTGCACTTTGAGCGTCAGCGTCAGATTGGCCTCCAAAATGTGGTCTGATTCTGCAGAATACCCTTATGCTTCCTTTGAGGTCTTGAAGATTATTGTAAAGGATCTTGTTTTCTTCCAGAACTCTGTGATATCCACTGGAATTAACACTGCACATTTCTCTGATCTGTTTATTCTCTGCAATAATAGCAATGATAAGATCCATGAGTGTTTGCGTCGAGCCATGCTCTGCAGCAGCTTGTATGGCTTCGACAAGGTTCTGGTCAACATTTTCCTTGTCACTTGTTATTTCTACAGCAACTCGCTTTAACCAAGCTCCTATAAAGTCATTAGATTGAAAGATGTCATCCAGTCTTTTCTCTCCCTCGTCAATGTTTCCAACTGATGGGTTTGACAAACTTTCGGGTGCTTTTACAGGCACAGGCACACACAAGGAGTTGACTGTTCAAGGAAATTTCGTGTCTTTCTTGGAACCATAGGCGTCCTCAAAGGGCCATTTCCTCCACACTGTTTTCATTCATAATAAGCCTTCAGCGCCAAGATACAATCAACAATCTTTGCAGTAGAACCAGGCTGCAAGCTCTCCTGCTCAAAAGTAGGCAACTTCATCTCTTCAACAGCTACAAGAAAATTCTGAACATTCTCAAAATATTAATAGGCATAGGCAGATAAAGACCGTCCTTCCTCCACATTATTTGCAACGACCTTGGACACTGCTCCCGGCTGAACCTTGTTGAGAAGGTTACATAAAATGATACCATTTCTCAAGCAAAGACAAAACTCCTCCTTCGATGGCTCACACGGTATATCCAAAGACCCAACCATGCTCTTTACCCATGCTGCAGCTTCAAACCTTCTATTCGCTGCTTCCTTTGCTTTCAGTTAAGCCATTAGACCATCAGAGAGGCTCTTAGAATTCGATCCGCTGCCTTGTTCTACATTAGAAACCCGTGATTCCGTGAACATATTGTTTCCAAAGACCAATGGGGAAGGGACCTTGCTGGCAGTGGAATCTCGTTCCAGAGACATCTGCTTTTTTCTTGCCGAATAAATATCACCAGAAATTTGAAAAAACCACGAATGGTAGACAAAGGGGGCTGTTTGGCCTTGTTTGCAAACTCAGTCGGTGCTCTTCACTAGGTGGGTATGCACCATTTCCTTTCCTGCAAATACAGCAGCTTATCTATCAGAAGCACTCAACAAAAAGACTTCTTAATGAGTAATCCCCAAGAAAAGAATTGGAAGTCTTGTGTTTGAGCTTAGGATGCTCAAATAGGAATACTTATATATAAACATTTCGTGTCAAAAGCTCTTTCCTTAGCCGACGTGTCGTCTTGTGTTTGAATATCCCATATAGTATTGATTGATTTTCTTTTGTGTTTGAATATCCCATATAGTATTGATTGATTTTCTTTTGCAGGGGTTGGCGTAGTGGTATGATCATGGCTTTCATTGATCAAAATCACTTTGCTTGACCAGATTGGAATCTTTGTTCAAATCTTTATTTAGTAGAAAATTTGAAACTTTATTTTGGAGCCATTGCAATCTGATTTACAGTACTAGTTGAATCTTTGTTGATTAGTTTGTTAATTATTTAACATGTTTGAAGTCTTGTATTTTTATTTATTTAAAAGACCTGTAGACAATATTGAAGGCATTGTTAATCTTTGATCGTAAAAGAAATGTAGACAATGTCGAAGGCACTTTTAATTTTTTATCATAAATTTTGAACATTTTTCAACACTCTATAAAAATGTCAGCATTTAAGACAAGGAATAATTAGTATAATGAATATTGGAATATCATGAAACAACTAAGATTTTTTATCATAACTTTTTAGTAAAATATGGGATTGAAGTGATCTAAAATGAAGAATGAAATAGATTCCTAGGGGTATGCCCATGTCCATTAGAAATAGGTTTTGAAAGTGTAATGGATTTCTATGTTAGATGCTAGGACAATGGTCTACTACATTGCAAAGCTCTTTACAATTTCATGCTTTGATCAATGGTGACTATTTTTGGCACAAGCCTTTCATCAAAGGTCAAATGGCATGCTTCTAGTGGGATATGAAATTAGATTCTTGGGGTGGTTGGCATAGGTATTATCATTGCTTTCATTGATCCAAGTGCTGTATTTTTAGATTATAAAAAAATATTGAGCACTCTTCAATGATCTATTAAAAATGTGTTTGGATCTTTGAGGAAAATATCTCTTTTCTTGAGTTCAGTTGGTGTATAGGTGGTGAAACTTTAGGGGAATTTTCTACTAATGCATCATGTTTCACATTTCTCCAAAAACTACACAATGTCGTGTTTTATCATCTTATGTTGTTGTCAAAGTATTGGGAAACATGATGCTCATCCACTCTATTGATCCGAACTCATGCTTAAATACTCTTCCAATGTTGTCATAATGATGTTCATAAAATTTCCATTACTAATAGAATTCCCCAACAACAATTATAAACTTCATCTTCATTGGAGATTGCGTAAACTCTCCTTCCTCTCTTTGGCTTCAGCCCAAAGAAAGTACCCCATATTTGACTTGAAAATGTTCAACCATTTAATGATAACCACAAATGTTTTTAAATCAATTTCCTCATCCATTGACCCCATAAACAATCCCCTTTGTCTTAAGTCCTCCATATGTACATTCTTCAATTCTATAACAAGTTCCCATGATCCTCTACTACAAAATCAATAAATGCTCTTGTTAAGGACTCTACATTTTATTACCTTGCACTTATTAAATTCATTGGTGGATTTTCCCTTTACGTAGAAAATCATAGAACTCCTTCAATAATCTTGTTGATCTTTAGCCAACTAAAAAAAAACAGTACTGCTTGTTCCACAATATAAGGTGAGATTATGGATAAAAAAATATGTGGGGAATTTTTTCTTCCATTCAAAGAATGATTACAAAAAATATTGCTTATAAAACGTATCTAAAAGGAATTAATTAAGTGGCCTCTTTCAAACATGTTAGAGTGATAACCAACCTAGGCTACCAAAACTTGTTTTGATTATAACCTTTTCGTAAGATATCAGACTGAAGTGATCTAAAAGGAAGAATGAAGTAGATTCCTAGATACATGTCCATTATAAATAGGTTTTGAAAGTGTATCGAATTTCTATGTTAGATGCTAGGATATGGTCTACATTACAAACATTCTTTACAATTTCGTGCTTTGATCAATGGTGACTATTTTTGGCACAACCCTTTCATCAAAGATCAGAATGACATGCTTCTAGTGGGATATGAAATTAAATTCATAGATTAATCTTCAATATAAACATATTTTCAAAGTACTTTAAATTGATTTGTCAAACTTTCTAAGAAATCGTCTAGAATGTCGATTTTTAACATTGGAGATTTTGGAACAAGTAGTCATTATTTTGGGCATAGGTTTTCAGCATGCCGTAAAAATGAAGTGATTTGGATTAAGTAGAGAACTATAATTTGAGGACCATATGCCCTCAAAATAGTTTTTGAAATTTCTCAATTTCCCCCTCAAAATAAAACTATTATGCTAGGATACAATCCACATTACAATCTTTGTACAGTTTCATTCTTTCATCAATGGTGACTATTTTTAGCACGACTCTTTCATCAAATGTCAGAAAGACATTCTTCTAGTAGGACATGAAACTAGATTTATAGAGCTATCTTCAATAGAAACATATTTTTAAAGTACTTTGATCTGACTAGTCAAATATGCTAAGAACTATTCTAGAATGATGTTTTTTAATAGTGGAGATTTTGGAACAAGTAGTCATTATTTTGGGCATAACTTTTATGTATAATATCAAAATGAAGTGATTCAAATTAGGTATAAAATCAGAATTCGATGACTATATCCCCTCAAAATAGTTTTTGAAACTTCTCCATTTCCCCCTCAAAATAAAACTATTATGACTATGGTTGTAGCAAATTCATCAATTCAAAATGATGCAGAAGGATTTGGGCTCAATCTTGTATGAAATATTGATTCTGTAGTTTCTAGAAAAGATATAAAAGTGTCAAGATGATTAAGGAATTATCTATAAAGGATTCAATCCTTCCATGCCTAGTTTCATCTAATATTGTTCTACGAATACAACCTAATATGAGATTAAAACTCTACATAAAGAGAAATGCAATTCAAAACCCCAGGTAAAGAATCTATTTCAACCTTTAACACCTCTCTTTCGGATAATTTTAACACAATGTTTTGATGGCTCCCCCAAAAGATTTAAATTTAGGCGAGGTCATCCTTTTTAGTCTAAGTGAAAAAGAGGTGATTTGTGTAGTTGTTCTTACTCATATTGCTCATTAATGATTTATGCAGCAAGCTAGAGTTTTCATGATCTACATAATTCATGTATTGCTATTGTTTCATTTGTTAGCGGAATTGGTGTAATCTTGGCAGGTAGTTCTTATCCTAAGGAATTGACAAGAGAAATTATTGGTCTTTGTTTTGTTGAGGAGAGAGAAAAAATGTGTGTTATGTTGTTGTGGACAACATTGTTAAGCTCTTCAAGTCTACTAAGGAGTGGAATGTTGTGGTTATTTTTTTTGTTGATAATGGAATAATGATATTGTTGCCTATAAGAAGTTGGATATTTCCAGGGTTATGGAGGTATTACTTGTATTGCTCATTATTGAGGAATTAGAGGATACCAAGTTTTGAGATGGTCATTAATTTTTCATTCATTTGGATAACCACTAAATAATTGAAATGCAAAGATGCTCATTATACATATTTGGAGGTGATTTATGTGACTGTCATGGCCCGCTTTAGCTGATAAAACATACTTATTCCTCATTTTCCTCTACTTCAAAATCGTTGGTCATTGATATGTGTGATATTCTTCCAAGTGTATTCATGTGACTAATAACAATTTGAACATCAATGGATCGATCTAGTATGCATTAAATATTTCAACCAACTAGACCTTCAAGAACAAATAGACTATGTGTGTTGATATATTGCGTATTGAATGGAGGCTTGCAATGCATGTAGTAGGAAATTATGATTAATCCTAATCGAGGTAGTTGTTGCCAACAAAGTGATTCTATTCCATGCTTTAAAGAATTGTTTCATATGTGATTAAACATATACACTGACTTTCTATATTTACAACATAAATGATTCCTTGGCAATCTAAAATTCATAAATCATGAATCAAATATAAGTAATAAATGACTCTTTGACAACCTAAACTTTAGCAGCATAAGGTAACAACATATACCGCTATGCAACAACATGCACCCATATTATTTTACATATATGTGCATTTAGTGAACCATCATATTTGAATTAGGAGGTCAAGAGTTGATTCATAACTGGGAAAATGAAATTCACGCAAAACCAATTAACCCTTTTTCTATTGTTATCATTAGCTCTATAAAACATAATAAAGCAATAGTTTCCAACAAGGAATAAAAGGCTAAATGGGATGAGCTAAGGTGAAAAATACCCCTAAGCCAAAAGTTGGATTATGCATGCTCAATATTGGGCATAGGAAAAAAATGTAAATGGCATGGATAGTGATTTGATGAGTATAAGGGAGATAACTTACCCACAAATTCAAACTAAATAATCAAGGCCACAGGTATTCATAGGTTATTCCCTACTTTTCTTCTTGTTTGTCTTATCCTCGTAGGGGATATTTGTCACTTTCCCCATACCACTTCAAAATTATTTCACAAAAAAATCCGATATAGCTTATCACTACACCAAGACATGCAATTTAATTAAATAAATCTATTGAATGCCTCTACAACAAAAGAGTGTTATTGCATTCAAGAAACATGACCACTACAAAGAAAAGTAGCTACCAATTCTTGTTCCTTCTCCCCTTCACTAGTGAAAACCTTAATACAAACCAAAGAGAGACAATTCAAAAAGAAATACTCAAGAACTTTGGTGCCTTCACCCCTTCACAAATAAACCCTAACATCACAAGATTTTTTTTCCCTTGGTGAATTTAGAACCTCCTCAGTAATGGTGCAAAAAACTGGCGAGATTGATGTCCATAATGCACTATCTAAAATTAGTATTGTCTAATGAAGATTCGACATATAGCACCCTAGCAAACGCAAATGCAAAGCAACAAGAAACTTTCAAAATTTGGCATGTGCCATCCATGCACAAGTTTATATTTTCCTAAGATGAAACATGGATTGGTAATTAAACTAAGACAAGCCATGGTAATTAAACTGAGACAAGAGACAAATAATTCTAAGATTTTGTGGGGCCCAAAACCACAAATAAGAGTGGCTACAACAAATGCATTATGGGTTGGGGGACACACTTAACATTTAGTTCTATGTAAATTGTTCATAGCTCTACTACTTGATTTCCACGGCTTGAGGTATTCTTTCCAACGGTGAGGCATATAGAGAAGGACTTCTGATACCTAGGGTTGGTGACTTAAAGGTGAAGAGGGAGGATATCCAATCCTTTTTATATTTTTGTGGTATATTGATATCGATGTCGCGATCGGTGTACTAGTAACCAATTTCCCATTAATTTTGATGAGGCCCAAAATTCAATTAATTTTGAAGAGGCTGCACATTTTTTGAAAATTGGGAGGATGGCTAAACCACAGAAACTTTCTAGGGAAATATGATTCATATTGTATGATTCACAGATAGGTTATAGTATAGGGCCCGTGTCATGACGAGTGGGATCATCCAAAGTATTGACAAGGAGGATTATGGAGGTGGTGCATGGTATGATTCTCAAGGATATGGTGAGCAAGGGAGGATGGAGTTTTAGGAAAGTTGTACTTTTATTTATTTATTTTGAATCCTCTATTTGACTTGATTGATGCTTGAGTGTGTAATGACATTGATGCATAAATTGTATGACTAAGTGCATATTAGACACCATGGAAATTAATCAAGAGCATGATGTAACACAAGGTGTCGTGATGGTATTAATGCAGGTGAGAAATTTATGCATGATGGCCACACATATAAATTTCTCATCTTCATAATAGTACCAACTACCTATATTACCTATTATCTACATAATTGATCAAGTAAATCCTTGTATTTGTTGCTAAGAGATTATAACTTAGGGACTGGGTTTCTTGAATGGGGGGAGTATGTAACACTCCAACCTTAGACATTAGTATAACTATAAATAACATATGGTAGTAGTGAAAATGTCAATCAATATGTAAAAATAAAAAGAAATATGTGCATTGTAATTTAACTCTTTAAATAATTACAAAAGGAAAATTGGTAAAAATGAAGAGGACTGAGCTAACTTAAAATGTTTTGTTAATTAACAAGAGGGAGTGAAAAAATTGAAATAGAATGGCCTTAGTCTAGAAAGAGAAACAAGAATAAGGATTGAAAATCATATATTGATCCAGGGGGTAGGGATATAAAAAAATATGTAAACCACAAAGGAACAAAATAAAAAGGCAGGGAGGGAAAAAATGAGAATCAATAGCGATGATGGTTTAGGTGATAGATTAAAGGCTTCCAATATTGACTCAACTTGTATCCATCATCATGGTTAAATTTCTCAAGATTATTTTCTATTTCAAGGGGTTCCCTTATAAGGCGAGAAGAGTAATGAAAAGTCCAGAAAAGAATTTTGGTTTGATCAAAGTAGATGAGATGTTTACAATTGAAAGAGTGCTCTACAATGGCAGACTTTGTAGTGCAATTGTGATTAGTGTCAGCGATGTGTTCCTTAAGGTGAGATTGAATGGATCTATCGGTTTGGTCAATATTGGACTTTTTGCAAGAGAACGGAATTCGATCAAGTCCTTGGGAGAGATGGGGATCATATTTATCTTTGACACTTTTAAAAAGTTGTTTGAGATTTTTGTGTGGCTTAAAGATAGTTTTAACATCTTTTTTATTTAAGAGTTCCGGGAGATGCGGTTAGTGATGCCTTGGATGTAGGGAAGGGAGACTAGGGATCGAGGACGAGGAGAGGATTGGGGAGGCTTGGGTTTGGGATGGAAGATAGACCTAAAATATTTATTTATTTGGTTAGTGGAGTAACCATTGTATAGGAAGGATTTGGTGAGGTGGGATATTTGTTCAAGTATATGCTCGAGGCCATATATGGCAATTCTAGATATTAGGGTTTTAATAACTATAGATTTTTGTACAGGATGATGGAGAATGAAGGCATCTGACAGTGTGGGTATTTTTTCTGAAAAATTGATGAGAGAGGGAGTTGTCTTTATTATAGGAGACTAGAACATCTAGAAAAGAAAGAGAGTTGTTTTTTGTCTCCATGGTGATTAAAATGTGAGGGGAGGTATTGTTAAGATGAGAATGAAAATCATTAAGAGAGAAGGATCCATGAGGATATATGATGAACATGTCGTTAATAAAACGAAACCAACATTTAGGTTTTAGGGGATATCTATTCAAGGCTAGAGCTTCAAAATTTTCCAAGAAGATATTGACAACAACAGGGGATAAGCATGAGCCCATGGTTGTATATTCGGTTTGTTCATAGAATGTGTCTTGAAAATCCACACAAAAATATCAAACAAATTTTTAAGAGTCAAAGATAAATTTGATCCCCATCTCTCCCAAGGAATTTATCAAATTTCGTGCTCTTGTGCCAAGTCCTTCAATACCCAAAATGACAGATCCATTCAATATCTCCTAAGAAACACATCACTGGCACTGGTCACAATCGCACTACCAAGTATGCCATTGCAGAGCACTCATTCAATTCTAAACATCTCATATTCTTCAATCGAACCAAAATTCTTTCTTGGACTTCTCATTACTCTCTTCGGCTTATATGGGAATCCCTTGAAATAGAAAAGAATCCTGACAACTTTAACCGTGATGATGGATACAAGTTGATTCAATCTTGGAAGCCTTTAATTTATCACCTAAACCATCATCACAATTGATTCTCGTTTTGTCCCTTCCTACCTTTTTATTTTGTTCCTTTGTGGTTTACATTTGTATTCCTACTTGATATCCTTGCCCCCGATTCCATCTCTAATTTTCAAACCTTATTGTTTTTTCTCTTTCTAAACTAAGGCCATTCTATTTCAAATTTTTCACTCCCTCTTGTTAATTTAACAAAAAAAATTAAGTTACCTTAATCCCCTTCGTTTTTACCAATTTTCTTTTTGTAATTATTTAAAGAAAATCCCCTTATATTTAGCCCATGTCCCCCTTTTTAATCTAATTTAATTTTAATTATTTATTTTCAATTATTTATTTCACATTCTTTTGTTATATTTTTTAATCATTACCTTAATCGTTTTTAGTTTTTTTTTCCTAACCAATTTTTCAATCTCTATTATAATTTTTTTAATTTCTTGTTTTCTCCAAAATCTCCCTCAATATTTATTAATAGTTTTTCAATAGTTTCAATTAATTAATTAGAAATATGCAACCCTCTTTTTATAATTTAAATAATATCATTTTTTATCTTTAGGGTCATATGGCCCCTTAACTTCTCAATGTGTATTTAGTTCTTATCTATTTCAACCGCGACATACTCTTTTCTTACCATGAGCAGCTTCTTATCGTTGATTCCTTGATGATGGTTGGAGTGTCCACCTGAAACATTGGCTACTAAATCACAAACATAATGAAAATCTAAAAATCATTGAAGCTAAACATATATGTATAATTGTATAAATGAGTATGCAGAACATTTTTTATTTAAGAATGATTGATTTATAATTATATCCTACATGGAACAAATCAGAGAGGAGTGTACACCTTTCTGGTGATGTTCTATGTTATGGTTCCTGACATTGAATACACCCCAAAGAAATGAACAAATTCATGGAGATTCAATATCGAGGAGTGGATTTTTACATGAAGATATGTTTACAGTTCTATATTAGTGATACTAATGAGATGGACTAGCCCTTTTGTGATTTCAGGTAAGGAATGTTCATGTTCACGCCACATAATGAAGAAGAGAAGTGAAGAAGATAAAAGTTGTTGAGAAAGTTCCCACGGTTCGGAATTGATTCTATGAGAAGACGGATTGTGTCATAAGGCATGTGTTGGATGAGGAAGCTGAAAGTGCAAGGCAATCCCAAGTGTGGCTTATCCCAGGGAAAATGTTGGTTCCCATGGGGAGGGAAGTCAATCGAATATATTCCCTTTATTTCTTGGTATGGAAATGGTTATGGTGCATTCCATTTCTATTTCCTATTGACCTAGATGGAGGTGTTGGATTGGAAATGGATAGGATAAACCAGGAATGGGACTGGTTTAACACCACAAATTCCTGGTAATACCAGATGATGCACTGGTTGAGTATTAAATGTTGTGGTGTACCCAGTTTGTTGGACAAAAATTCATTAATATATCCACAGGTGATCCAAGACTTGTGAAAGTGAAGCATGACTCCTATGCAGCAGCGTGAAGACACTTGCACAGATAAGTATTTGATTACTGTACATCTTCTTATTTATTGATGTAAAAAATTCATGTGTGAATTCCTAGGTTATAATTTTCTTGAAAGGAATAAGTTTTACAACAACCAAACTGATATGTAATTATTCTATGTTGAATCCTAGGTAGTGTCGGGAGAAAAAGACCTTGAAGGAATCCTATGGATGCAGCTGGAAATGTGACTATCATGAAAAGATCAACATGAGAAGGCATAGAGGATGGTTCTAGTAGACTTGTGTTGGTCCTATCAGTTAAGTTTATGTAGATAGACCATGGGGGCGAGGGGTGCACTAGTTGTGAATCCTTGGATAGACCTTAGATATTAAGTTTCATCGTTGAAATGATGAATTGGAGAGTCAAGCATTCCCATTTTGAAGTGAAAGATGCCAAGGAGTAGGAAGACACAACAATGGGGATCTTGATTGGGATAAAATTAAGAGGGAGAACCTCTTACTCCTCTCTTTCCATTTTATTATTGTATGCTAGAAATAGAAAGTTGTTGCATGTATGTTACAATTGAAGGTATAACTGTGTTTATTTTTCCTTGAAACAAACCACAAATGTTGAACTAGTTAAATACTTTTGAAGGAATGAAGATGAATAGATTAATCGGTATGTTGGGATAAGCATGAGATGTGTGAAAGTCTTTGGATAAAACATGAACCTCCCATGTAAATTGAATTGATTGATTTTGATGCTTATTGTTGTAATATATGGGATTACATGAACATAAACAACATAAAGTATACAAGATAAAGCATTCACATTATATGTACAAGAAGACACCAAAGAAGAGGAAACAATAACAACACTTGTATTATATCAGATCTAGAATATTTACAAAGTAATCATAAACTATGAGAATCATGGCTCACCATCCTATATTTTTTTTTACAAACAATTATTTAGTTACAAATAGTTACGTTAGGATAGAATTTTTATCAAGATTATGTGTTAGGTTAGAGACGTGTTTTGGCTTCTTTAAGCGGAGGAGCTGTCGTTTTATTCCTACACTGCATCCCGAGGACTGTGTGGTTCTTACACATACTCATTGGTATATAGAAAGGTCTTTCATGTATTTTTGTGGTATATTGAAATATTCTTTCATGTGCATGACCTTATATTGGGAGGCCCCTTTCAAACGGTTGTGCATTAGACATCACTACTATGGATTTGATCTCCCACGTACCTTGCATATATCGGGAGACACTATTAGGATCCTGAGACCAACAAAGTAACCTATTGGTTGTCTTCTCTAATAAATGCAAGGAGAACAACAATCGGGGAGCTACTACACACATATTATCCAAGTAGTCATGTATATAGGCAAGCCTATGCTCATAATCCTCCTTGTTGTGTATAACTATTGGACCATGCAGTATATCGCAAGTTGAAATGAATTGACACTCCTATGAGGATCTAGACTATACATCCCACCTATCACAGGTTTTCTTGTTTCTATTAGAATGAGTAGCGCTTTCTTTTGTGTATATAGTTAGGAATTTTAAGATAGAGAGTTTGGTCTAGCATTTTGGCAGACCAAGCTTTAAGACAATCCTATTGTATACAAGGATTATTTCCTGAATATCCACAAGACCCTACAACCTACAAAAAACATGGAATAAATGGAACTAGCTTACAATTTTGAAACGAGAACTCCTCGAGAAAAGGAAGGAACCCTTATCACTAAAGGCGGGGGAGAATTGTCTCCTCCTAGAAATATCCCAATCACTATTTTTTAAGCACCTATAGTGATAGAACAACCTTCTACTTATAATACATTTTCTATAGGACCTTCGGGATCAATTTTTTTATCAAACACCACCAGGAGATCAAGTTGTGACCATGTTTGGTCCTTATGCACCTTTCAGGGTTTCAACTTTAGGCCAGTATATTTATGAGTTCGGTTCTATGATTACTACCTCAGCTTCTTCCATGGAGTTAATACCTCCTTCTAGCACACATTCTAGAATAACTTTTCCTTATCTTTTACCAAGTGATATTCTTGGTCGTTATGTTGGACTCCCTTCTAGTCAAACCATGAATGTTAATGTTCCTCCCTCGCCTACAATTACATAACTTAGTACTCAAACTGCTCCACAAGTCACTACTATTATTGTTTCTCATCTTGTGGAAACATCAACTATTACTACTTCACCAAGAAGTTCGTCTTTTCCTTCTATTAGTTTGCAAAACATAATTGGAAGTTATTCTACAAATTTTAGTTCACATGTAGAAGGACCCCATTATACACCTACCTTGTATAATAAACCGAGTGCGATGACAAGTGGAGTGGGTAGTCATGCTCAACAAACACCACGTTATTTCCTTGGCTGATGAGTCGTCTTGTGTTTGAATATCCCATATAATATTGGTTCTCTTCTCTTTTGTTGGCTAGCATACTTATAAAAAAACATGTATTAATCCAACTCGCTTTGCTGGACAAGTCTTGTATTTGTATTGTTAGAGAAATAAGTGTAAACAAGTCCTGTGTTTGTATTTTTGGACAAAGTAGTGTAAACATTGTTGAATGCATGGTTAATATTTGATTATAAATAAATATTTAGCACTCTTCAACAATATATAAAAATGTCATCATTTAAGGAAAGGAATAGCTAGTATAATGAATATGGCAATATCATATCATGAAACAACTAGGGTTCTATAAAATATCTCCTTTCTTTATTTCAATGGTTGTATAGGTGGTGAAACTTTAGCGGAATTTTCTACTATACATCATGCTTCACATTTCTCCAACAACTACAAAATGCCATTTTTTATCATCTTATTTTGTTGTCAAAGTATTGGGAAACATGAATGCTTATAAACTCTATTGATCTAAACTAATGCTTAAAGGCTCTTCCAATGTTGTCAAAATGATATTCATAAAAAATCCATTACTAGTAGAACTCCCCAACAAAAATTATGAACTTCACCTTCATTGTAGATCGCTCAAACTCTCCTCCTCTCTTTGGCTTGAGCTCAAAGAAAGTTCCCCCATATTTTACTTGAAAATGTTGAAACCATTCAATGATAACCACAAATGTTTTTAAATCAACTTCCTCGTCAATTGACCCCATAAACAATCCCCTTGGTCTTAAGTCCTCCATATGTATATTCTTCAACTCTATAACAAGTACCCATGATCCTCTACTACAAAATCAATAATTGATCTTGTTAAGGATTCTACATTTTATTATCTTGCACTTCATTGGCGTATTTTCCCTTTCCGTAGAAAATCATAGAACTCTTTCAATAATCTTGTTGATATTTAGCGAACTACAAAAAACACTACTAATTATTTCACAATATAGGTAAGATTATGGATCAAAAACGATTTGAGGACTTTCTTCTTCCATTCAAAGAATGATTACAAACCATGCTTATAATACATATCTAAAATGAATTCATTAAGTGGTTTGTTTCAAACATGTTGGAGTGGTAACCAACCTAGGCTACCAAAAAGTGTTTTGATCATAACCTTTTGGTAAGATATCAGAATGAAGCGATCTAAAAGGAAGAATGAAGTAGATACCTATGGATATGTCCATTAGAAAAGGTTTTGAATGTGTATTGAATTTCTATGTTAGATGCTAGGATATGGTCTACATTGCAAAGATATTTACAATTTCTTGCTTTGATCAAAGGTGACTATTTTTGGAACAACCCTTTCATCAAAGGTCAGAATGACATGATTCTAGTGGGATACGAAATTAGATTCATATATTTATCTTCAATAAAAACATATTTTTAAAGTACTTTGAAATTATTTATCAAATTTGTTAAGAAAAAAATCTAGAATGTTGATTTTTAACAGTGGATATTTTGGAACAAGTAGTCATTATTTTGGGCATAATCTTTTGGTATGCCATCAAAATGAAGCGAATCGGATTAAGTAGCAAGCTAGAATTTGAGGACCATATACCCTCAAAATAGTTTTTGAAATTTCTCCATTTCACCCTCAAAATAAAACTATTATCCTAGGATACAATCCCCATTACAAGATCTTTACAGTTTCATTCTTTCATCAATGGTGACTATTTTTTGCACAACGCTTTCATCAAATGTCAGAAAGGAATTCTTATAGTAGGATATGAAACTAGATTTATAGAGCTATCAGAAAGTCAAATATGCTAAGAATTATTCTAGAATGTTGATTTTTAAAAGTGGAGATTTTGGAACAAGTAATCATTATTTTGGGCATAACTTTTGTGCATAATATCAAAATGAAGTGATTCAAGTTAGGTATAAAATTAGAATTCGAGGACTATATCCACTCAAAATAGTTTTTTAATCTTCTTCATTCCTCCCTCAAAATAAAACTATTATGACTATGTTTGTAGCAATTTAAACAAATCAAAATTATCAAAATGAGTAGACTTGAAGGGCTCAATCTTGTATGAATTATAGATTCTGCAAAAGCTATCAAAGTGTCAATATTATTAAGGAATTATATATAAAGGCTTCAATCCTTCCACTTATTGGTCTTTGTTTTGTTGAGGAGAGAACAACAATTGATGTAGGAGCATCTTGCTCTCCATCCAAATTCAAGTGCAAAGTCTGATTAGGCCTAGAAGGGGTCTTAAATTCTGAATTGATGGTCTTTGAACCATGAAATTGTAAATAACCTATGTTTTATTTGATTCTAGATGATGGTGATTCACTAGGTGGATTATGAGTCAATTGTTGAATTATGTACCAAATCCCTCAATTAGGGAAGTGAGTCAGAGGATAGGGTTGATAGTTAGAGTTAATTTAGTATGATGTTGAGAGTATTAAGGATATAAACCAGAATGGTTCATTAATCCAATTATGTATAAATGTAAGCTTGCGAGGCATAGATAGAGAGATAGACAAAAGACGGAGAGTAGGTAGAGGGTTACATAGATGGATAGGTTTGTACAGCCTATAGGAAACAGAGGAAGGGATGACTAAGGATGTATCAGGTCTAAGAAGATCA
Source organism: Pseudotsuga menziesii (assembly GCA_001517045.1). Classification (NCBI taxonomy): domain Eukaryota; kingdom Viridiplantae; phylum Streptophyta; class Pinopsida; order Pinales; family Pinaceae; genus Pseudotsuga; species Pseudotsuga menziesii. The sequence continues at coordinate 114,044 of LPNX011171847.1, forward strand.
GAACACAGGTTTTGAGATTATTTTGTATGTACAATTTCATTAGATGAATGAAAAAGCCTATTTTGGCATAATTCTGTGTGTGTAAATTGCATTATGTCTAAATGTGTGAAATTGTGAGTTAAATTCTTGTTTAATTTCTGTAAAAGATTGACAAGTCTATGTATTAGTTCAGGGTTTCTGAAAGTGGGAGAAACAGAGATTGATTGATCGATTCTCTGGTCAATCAAAGGAGAATTAGGTAAACAATCCTTGAGGATTTCATTAATGAAATGTGTGTGCAGAGTTAACCTTATTGCAAGTTACAGAGTGAAATCGATCAATGCAAGAATCAATGAATACTGAAGGTGGCAGTCAAATTCCATAGTAAAAGAAATTAGATCCGCAAATTTTAATGAAGTTCCACATTTGATCAGAGCTCAACAAGCAAAAAAAATTCCGCAAAAGAAATCAATGGTTGAGGACAAGATCCACATCAAAATAAAGATCGACGGTCTAGATCCACCCCGCATAAGATCAATGGTTTGGACTAGAGTCGTAGGAAAATATTTGCGAGAGTCACACTTCAAAAAATGAAAAGGTGTGTCTGCAACCCGCAACCTACATGTGGAAATAACATTGCGGGCGCATAAGTGGAGAAGGACAAAGTTTTCGGAAAAGTCGATCTCCCCCATCCCACATCCCGCAAGTTGCGAAAAAGGTGTTGCGGAAAAGGCATTACGGAAAAGGGGGTTGCAGAAAAGGAGTTGCGGAAAAGACGTTGTGGAAAGGTATTGTGGAAGAACTTAGCCGAACAGCTAAGTTTAGAGGTTTTGATAAATTTAGAACCTAACTATTCCTGCGGAACCTGGTTCGAATTGGTTTATAGGTTCAATTTTGTGATTTGAATACAGTACTCTGGTTCGGGTTGGAATCATTTGGTATTAGAGCAAGACAAAGATTCTGCGAGGTAGCTCAGTTGATCAGTTGAGCCTATGAATAAATTTCTATAGGAGAGAAGTTATAACACCATAGGATCAAGCTCTAGAAAACGCTTGATGTGGTATTAATGGCAAGAAGGAGACTTGCTACAAAAGCTTGGACGCAGCTCACTGACTGAGCATGAGGAGAAGCTCAGCGACGCACGAGGAGGGAAGAACAAGTATTCTATGTGAAAATAAATCAATATCTGATTTTCAATATTTATTTTAAAATGGAAGACTAACGATTGTGTGAGAAGGTTATTCAGGTAAGAGGGTATTAAGGATTGATTGCAGATAGAAGATGTGTGGTTAAAGTTGATGATTAGCCACATAGGAATGTAGAAGAATCCTTGAAAGTATTTGATAGTCTTGCGGATTGATGAAAGATCACAGATTGCAGCAATAACAACTGGGTGATTTGTGTTCAAGGACAATTATGTTCTTAATGAAGAGGAATGTCTTTTGAAGATAGCAATGGAGATATTACAACCAACTATACAAGTGGAAAATTCTAAAGGTATGGATTGATTGATGTATATTTTGACTCTGGTTATGTGAATTTATAGCAGCAAAGAACAGAGAAATTCTTGAGAAGTGAAAAGAGGAAGTAGTGGCAGAACCCATAAATCCAACATAAGTTGGATAAGAGAGGAATAGTGTATGTTCTCAAAAGAGAAATGGAATTGTAGAAGCCAAGAAGAGAAAAGGAGATGCTCAAAATTTTCTAGAGGAGAAGAACCAAAGATACCAAAAGGACAAGCTCAAGGAGAAATAGCTTGTTGAGGTATAATAGACAACTGTGGAGACTTGTTGAGGGAGGATTAGGGAAGCAGTCCACAAGTGGACAGGATGAAGTTCACACACAAGATAAGGAGATAGAAACAGTGACTACTAAAAGTCATTGCAGAGGTTCAGAGAAAAGCCACAGTAGAAGAAAAAAGAAATAAAGTCAAGAAGAATGGAACAGGGAGTTGCTAGATTTAGGATGAGACATTTTGTGCTTTGAAAAGCATATGCAAGTTGCTAAAGAAGAGAACCAGAGGTATGGTTGGGTCATGAAAAAGAAGGGAAGATTGCATTCACTACAGGTGAAGCTACAACAAAAGATGTTTTCTAAGTTGAAGAAAGAACTCAGAGAAGCTGAATCTGAGATGGAGGTTTCATATTGTGAACCTGAACATGGTCCTTTTCTTAGAGAGGATGATGAAGAGGAAAAGGAGAGACTAATTGAGAGTATCATGAATTATGTAAATGATACAAATAAACTTATGGAATAGATGATTGTGAGGTCGTATGAGACCAAAAGGTCTTATGTTTTTTATACTGATGATTTGTTTGTGATTGCAGGTTTTGTTGCAGATGATAGGAATTCTTTTGAAACTGTCTTAAAATATGGTGAAAATAGTCTCTCAAATGAAGAAAGGTCTTAAGTATTGCAGCAAAAGGAACTCATTGATGAGTTCCTTGATGGACGAACACAGGCAATTGAAGATGATATGGAGATGGAGTAAGAAAAATAAATGTGCAAAGACATTTCTATAGGGAAGAATGAGAATTGCATTCTAATGAAGGAAAAAGTTGAATAGTCACCTTAGACTGTCTTGAAGTCTGAAGAAGAAGAAGATGTGCTTTCCAAAAGCATGATAGCAGAACATGATTCTGTTGAAATAGAAGATGACAGAATACCATATGAGGAATGTATATAGCCTATGTATCAGACAATTGGAGAAATAGGTGATGGTGACAAATTGATGTTGTGTTCAAAACAACACAACATGGGGATGCCAAAGGAAATATCAATAGGGACTTCAGAGTCTCATATTTTTGAAACTAATTATTGGTGTTTGACTGCAGGTATTGAAGAACACTTAAAAGATGTGTCTATGCAGGTTGTGAAGCATAGGATCAATGCTTTGGGGCCGAAGAAGGGCAAAAGAAAAATTATACCATTGACATAAGAATATGTTCAATGTTGTGAAGTAGAAAATAAAGTCATCTTAGAAAAATATGGTGTAGAAGAGGGATTAGCTGAAAGTATCGTGAACTCTTGGGAGAGTTCAGGTCAACAAAAGAATGTGCTGATAAGAGAGTAAATGGGAAATGAAAATTTCAATATTTTTGAAATTAATGAATTGTGTGTATCTGCAGGAATAACATGTAATGATCCTTGTGAGGTTGTCCCTGAAGTAAAAGAAGAAGCAAGAGAGTATCCATGTATTCTTGACATGGACCAAAACCAGAATTTTGTTCTGGGATTGAAGGACAAGTTGACATGGCCTCATAGAGATAAACCAAAGAGAACATTTACATATTGGGATAGTTGTGTTGCTGACAAACTGGGGAAGTAATTTTCCATGTCACGCGAAGAGACTGTATTGTCTCAAAGGGGTGATCAGTACCTAAATGAATTTGTTGTTGCAGAGCTGGCTAATGGAGACAACGAAAAATTTTCTAACCTCAGAGAGTATGATGAAGAATTAAAAATGCTGGAAGATTGGTTGGTCAATCAAAGAATTGACAAAGATGATTGTTTAATTTTTTATTGCAGCATTGAAAAGGATCAGATAAAAGGCCAAAACACTGAATTATCTTATAATTTAGTGGATAGCAACAGAGAGTAAAAAAACAACCGCAGTTTCAGGAAAAGAAGATGCATCCAAATGATAGATTAGACATGGAGATTTAATAATTAAGGTTGCTGATGGTGAAGATGTCTCAAAGAAGGCATGAGGAAAGAAAGAAGATATTCATCAGTAGAGCAAAGAAGCAAAGCAACAGGAGAATATAGATGGTAGAAGGAGATGGCAGCAGCAAAGTAAGTGCAGCATTGCAACATAAAATTTGGAGACCGGGAGAACTGAAGATAACAAAGACATAACAACATGATGAGATGGATGATCAGTTATGGAATAAGGTTTGGGATCTAGGTATATTGAGATGGAAGGCTATGACCTAGAGGTCATATTTCTTTCTTCCTGGGGAGTCTGATGCAGGATCATCCTATTCTCCATCCAAATTCAAGTTCAAAGTCTGATTAGGCCTAGAAGGGGTCTTCAATTCTGAATTGATGCTATTCGAACCATCACATAGTAAAAAACCTATGTTTTATTTGATTCTAGATGATGGTGAGTCGGTTAGGTGAGTCACTAGGTGGATGATGAGTCAATTGATGAATTATGTACCAAATCCCTCAATTAGGGTAGTGAGTCATAGGATAGGGTTGATAGTTAGAGTTAATTTAGTATGTTGTTGAGAGAATTAAGGATCTAAACCAAAATGGTTCACGAATCCAATTGTGTATAAATGTAATCCCATGAGGCATAGATAGAGAGATAGACAGAAGATAAAGAGAGTAGGTAGAGGGATACATAGATAGAGAGGTCTGTAAGGCATGTAGGAAACAAAGGAAGGGCCGACTAAAGATGTATAAGGCCTAATAAGATTAGAACACATGTTTTGAGATTAGTTTGTATGTACAATTTCATTATATGAATGAAAAATCCTATTTTGGCATAATTATGTGTGTGTAATTGCATTATATCTGAATGTGGGAAATTGTGAGTTAAATGCTTGTTTAATTTCTGTAAAAGATCGACAAGTCTGTGTATTAGTTCATGGTTTCTGAAAGTAGGAGAAACAGAGATTGATTGATCGATTCTTTGGTCAATCGAAGGAGAATTAGGTAAAAAATCCTTGAGGATTTCATTAATGAAATGCGCATGCAGAGTTAACCTTGTTGCAGGTTACGGAGTGAAATCGATCAATGCAAGAATCAATGAAGACTGAAGGTGGCAGTCAAATTCCACAGTAAAATAAATTAGATCCGGAAATTTAAATGAAGTTCTGCATTTGATCTGAGATCAATGGGAAAAAACCATTCTGCAAAAGAAATCAATGATTGAGGACAAGTTCTACATCAAAATAAAGATCGACGGTCCAGATCCACCCTGCAGAAGATCAATGGTTTGAACTGAAGTTGCAGGAAAATATTTCCGAGAGTCACACTTCGGAAAATGAAAATGTTTGTCCACAACCCGCATGTGGAAAGACCATTGTGGGCGCATAAGTGGCGAAGGACAACTTTTTGGAAAAGTCGATTTCACGCATCTCGCATCCCACAAGTTGCGGAAAAGGCGTTATAGAAAAGGGTGTTGTGGAAAAGGAGTTGCGAAAAAGGAGTTGCGGAAAAGCCGTTGCGGAAAGGTAATGTGGAAGGACTTAGCTAAACAACTAAGTTTATAGGTTCTCCTAAATTTAGAACCTAACTATTCCTAGGGAAGTTGTTTCGAATTGGTTTACTGTTTCAATTTAGCGATTTGAATACAGTACTCTGGTTCGGGCTGGCATCAACAATGCTTGTTGATGTTGTTATGGAAAACATTGTTATGCTCTTCAACTATACTGAGGAGTGGAACGTTGTGGTTATTGTTTTAGTTGATAATGGAAGAACGATATTGTTTCCTATAAGAATTTTAATATTTCCATGGTTGTAGAGATATGACTTGTATTGACCATTATTGAGGAATTAGAGGATACCAAATTTTGAGAGGGTCATTAATGATGGTTCATTCATTTGACTAACCCCTTAGTAATTGAAATGAAAATATGTTCATAATACATATTTGTAGGTAATTTATGTGACTTTCATGTCCTCCTTTAGCTGATAAAACATACTTATTCCTCATTTTTTTCTTCTTCAAAAGCATTGGTCATTGATCTGCGTCATATTCTTCCAAGTCTATTCATGTGACTAACAACAATTTAAACATCAATGGATTGACCTAGTATGCATTAAATATTTCAACAAACTAGACCTTCAAGAACAGAGAGACTATTTGTGTTGTTATATTGAGTATTGAATGGAGGCTTTCAATGTAGATGGTAGGAAATTATGATTAGGCCTAACCGAGGTAGTTTGTTGACAACTAAGTGCTTTTACACCTTGCTTTAAAGAATTGTTGCATGTGATTAAACATATATAATGACTTTCTATATTGACAACATAGATGATTCCTTGGAAATCGAAAATTCAAAAATCATGAATCAAATGGAAGTAATAAAGGAATCTTCAACAACCTAAACTTTATCAGCATAAGGTAAGAACATATACCATTATGAAACAACATGTACCCAATTTCTTCTAACATATATGTTCATTTGGTGAATCATCACTTTTGATTTAGGAGGTCAAGAGTTGATTCATAACTGGGAAAATGAACTACATGCAAAACCAATTAACCTTTTTTTCAATGTTATCATTAACTCTACAAAAAAAATAAAGCATTGATTTCCAACAAGGAACAAAAGGGTAAATGGAGTGATATAGGGTGAAAAAATACCCCTACACCAAAACTTGGATTATGCATGCTCAAGATTGGGCATAGGAAAAAAATGTAAATGGCGTGGACAGTGATTTGATGAGTATAAGGGAGCTTAACTTACCCACAAATTCAAACTAAATATTCAAGGCCATAGGTATGCATAGGTTATTCCCTATTTTTCTTATTGTTTGTCTTATCCTCCTATGGGATATTTTTCCATAACCCTACACCACTTTTCAAAAGTATTTCACAAAAAAATGGATATAGCTTATCCCAACACTAAGGCATGCAATTTAATTAAATAAATATATTGAATGCCTCCACAGTAAAAGAGTGTTATTAAATTAAAGAAACATGACCACCACAAACAAAATCACTTACAAATTCTAGTTCCTATGATATCCACTTGAAGCACTGCAGATTCCTATGATATGGTCATCTAGCAACTCAAATTTCCTTCAAAAATCATACTGTAACACATGTATGTCTGTGACTTCTTTTCTGTGTGCTTCTAAAATCATTTGATGTTTTTGAGTGGTAACCAAAGAGGAGCAGTCACCATTTTTTTTGTCTGGACAATCTCAAAAGAGTTGATTGTCTTGATCCTGGCTTTTCTGAATCAGGGAAAACTTATGTTGTTTATTCTCTACAATAATAGCAATGATAATATTCATGAGTGTTTGTGTCGATCCATGATGTATGGCTTCGACATGCACATGCACTGTCACAGAAGGGGTTGATTGTTGAAGGAAATTTCATGTCTTTCTTGGAACCATGGGGGTCCTCAAAGGACTATTTCCTCCACATAGTTTCCATTCATAATAAGCTCCAAGATACAATAAAAAATCTTTGCAGTAGAACCCAGCTGCAAGATTTCCTGCTCAAAAGTAGGCAACTTCATCTCTTCAACAACTACAAGAAAATTCTTAACATTATCAAAATATTGATAGGTAGATAAATATCGTCCTTCCTCCACATGATTTGCAATGACCTTGGACACTGCTCCTGGTTGAACCTTGTTGACAAGGTTATATAAAATGATCCCATTTCTCAAGCAAAGACAAAACTCCTCCTCGGATGTCTCACATGGTATATCCAAAGACCCAACGATGCTCTTTACCCAAGTTGCAGCTTCAAACCTTCTATTCGATGCTTCCTTTGCTTTCAATGAATCCAATAGATCATCAGAGAGGCTCTTAGAACTCAATCTGATGCCTTCTTCTAAATTAGAAACCTATGATTACATGGAATTCATGAACATATTGTTTTCATATACCAATGGGAAAGGGACCTTGCTGGGAGTGGAATCTGGTTCTAGAGGAATATGGTCTAATTTGCAAAGCTCTTTACAATTTCATGCTTTGATCAACGGTGACTATTATTGGCACAACCCTTTCATCAAAGGTCATAATGACATGCTTCTAGTGGTATATGAATTGGATTCTTAGATTTATCTTCAATATAAATATATAATATTGGTTCTCTCGCTATGGTTGGCATAGGTGTTATCATTGGTTTCATTGATCCTATTGTTGTATTTTTAGATTATAAATAAATAGTGAGCACTCTTCAATGATTTATTAAAAATTTGTTTGCATCTTTGAGGAAAACATCTCCTTTCTTGATTTTAGTCGTTGTATAGGTGGTGAAACTTTAGGGAAATTTTCTACTAATGCATCATGTTTCGCATTTCTCCAACTACTACGCAATGTCATGTTTTATCATCTTATTTTGTTTTCAAAGTATTGGGTAACATGATGCTCATAAACTCTATTGATATGAACTCATGCTTAAATAATATTCCAATGGTGTCATAATGATATTCATAAAATTTCCAATACTAATAGAATTCTCCAGCAACAATTGGAAACTTCATATTCATTGGAGATTGCACAAACTCTCCTTCCTCTCTTTGGCTTGAGATAAAATAAAGTACCCCCATATTTGACTTGAAAATGTTGAAACCAATTAACCTTTTTTTCTAATGGTATCATTAACTCTATAAAACAAAATAAAACAACGGTTTCCAACAAGGAACAAAAGGCTAAATGGAGTGAGCTAGGGTGAAAAAATACACCTAGACGAAAAGTTGGATTATGCATGCTCAAGATATGGCATAGGAAAAAAATGTAAATGGCATGGATAGTGATTTGATGAGTATAAGGGAGATAACTTACCCACAAATTCAAACTAAATATTCAAGGCCATAGGTATTCATAGGTTATTCCCTATTTTTCTTCTTGTTTGTCTTATCCTCCTATGGTATATTTGTTTCTTACCATGTACCACTTTTCAAAATTATTTCGCAAAAAAAATGGATATAGCTTATCCCTACACCAAGGCATGAAATTTAATTAAATAAATATATGGAATGCCTCTACAATAAATGAGTGTTATTGCATTCAAGTAACATGAGCATTACAAAGAAAAGCACTTACAAATATTAGTTCCTTCTCCCCTTCATTATGGAAAACCTTAACCAAAACCAAAGAGAGACAATCCAAAAAGAAATACTCAAGAACTTTGGTTCCTTCACCCCTTCACAAATAAACCCTAACATCACAAACATTTTTTTCCCTTGGTGATTTAGAACCTCCTAAAAAATGGTGCAAAAAACTAGCTATATTGATGCCCATAATGTACTATATAAAATAAATATTGTCTAATGAATATTAGAGATAGAGAATCAAATGGAAGTAATAAATTACTCTTTGACAACCTAAACTTTAGTGGCATAAGGTAACAACATATACCATTATGCAACAACATGTACCCATCTTCTTCTTACATATATGCGCATTTAGTGAACCAACATATTTTAATTAGGAGGTCAAGAGTTGATTCATAACTGGACAAATGAAATACATGAAAAACCATTTAAACCTTTTTTAATGGTATCATTAAATCTATAAAACAAAATAAAGAAATGGATTCCAACAAGGAACGAAAGGCTAAATGGAGTGAGCTAGGGTGAAAAACTACCTTAAACCAAAAGTTGGATTACGCATGCTTAATATTGGGCATAGGAAAAAAATGTTAGGACTTCGTGTATATAGTTAGGTGTTTAAGATAGAGTTTTTAGTCTAATATTCTGGAGGACCAAGCTTTAAGAAGATCCCATCATATACAAGGATTATTTCCTGAATATCCACAAGATCCTATAACCTGCCAAAACATGGAACATGAAATGGATCTAGCTTCTGTTGGTGTTTCTCCCTATGACCCAGGTTCAGTCCCTAGTTTTTTCGTCAACAAATCCCAATCTATCGACCTGAAATAGCAAGGCTCAGTCGGCAACACCTATGACGAAGATGTAGTCTCACCCAAGATATATCTTAATGGGTAACTTCTATAACCATGTTTATGTAGTTGTGTGGGGATTTCCTCTTCTTGGAGCCTGTCTATCTTGCTCGACCGAAGTCAGTGGTTATGTTACTTTTTGTGTTGCATGTATTCAATATATGACTCTATGTGTCCATCGACAATGATAATAACAGTTAATATAATTCTTTATCAGCGATTCCAACTAGAAAAATTGCAACAGATGAATACTAAGACTCATTCATAAGCAAATACACATACATTCATTCACAATATACATGTTTATTTTTCTTAATTTGCTTAGATAATATCTTAAAACAAATAGTCACTAGTAGATCACTGGAAGAACAACAAACATAGAAACACAAGAACACAATAACAAAAAGATTTTCCTTGAGGAAAACCACAAGGGAGAAAACCCCACAAAACTTCCTCTGTATAGAACTCAACCAGAGCACTGTAAAACCCAGACAACTTCTTCTCTCTTCTTTATGGCACACTAATATTTCTCTCTCTTGCAAAACAGATTGAGTGAGTGAGTACAAATGAAGGGGAGTGCCTCCCTATTTATATTCTTCAATTGACTTGACCTCTAACCTAATAGGGTCAACTTATCTAACTGAATGGGCCCACTTGTCCAACTTGACACCACAAATAACATTTATTATATTGGCACTTGGGTACTATTGACCTGACTTACATCCGTAGGTTTACATTTATTCTTTCAATGATACTAACAATACAAAAATCATCTCCCAAAGGAGGAATACAATAAATACATCTGGAATATCTTCAGAAGTTACAATACTTTAACACTCGCTCTTAACTAGGAAGGTATTCAACCACAACAACAACTTATACTACAACTGTACAACTGACTGGTGAGTCTCTATATGTTATAAGAAGTTTTATAACATCATCTTTCACCTTCATCATCGATCTCAGTTCAATCATCTTATGCAATCTTCATATTTAGTACGTACTCGGGCATCTTCTATCATCTTCTGAATTATCTTCTATAGCATCAGTGTGAGAATATTGAATCATCTTCTGGGTCTTATTCTTAAAGCATCAGTGTGTGAATACTGAATAATATTATGGGTCTTCTTCTTAAAGCATCAGTATGTGAATATTGAATCATCATCTATCTCGTCAGAATATGAATCACGGGGGTTTCACTAGAAAGGAAATATTATATCACATCCATTCATATTGGGGATTTGAATAAAACCATCAAAAATATATTGCCGTGTATTAAGGGGTCAAGGGGTTCTTTTAATTTGACATAGTGATATAAATATTGGGGGTTATTTTATTTAGGTGGGCCAAGGAATAACATTCAAAGCTGAAGCCCTAGTTTGTCTCGGTAGCAGTACTGGTCTAAAATTGAAAATTCTTAGAATTCAGTTTTGTCTTCACAGAAAGATGCGCTCTTAAGGGGCAATTTGGGAGAGCCCTATTTTTTGGTTGATCTGTCGAGGGATTTGTTCAAAATAACAAAACCCTAACTATGCAGTGCTTCCTTTCAGGGTGGCTATGATACCATGTTGATTTTTATTAATTTGCTTAGATAATATATTAAAACAAATAGTCACGAGTAGATCAATGAAAGAACAACAAGCACATAAACATAAGAACACAAATATTTTCCTTGGGGAAACCACAAGGGAGAAAAACCCGCAAAAAATCTTCAGTATAGAACTCAACTAAAGCAGTGTAAAACCTAGGCAACTGCTTCTCCCTTCTTTCTGGTGCACTAATATTTCTCTCTCTTGCAAAACAACTTGAGTGAGTGAGTACAAATGAAGGGTAGTGCCTCCCTATTTATATTCTTTAGTCGACTTGACCTCTAACCTAACAGGTCCAACTTCTCTAACTAAATTGGCCAACGTGTCCAACTAGGCACCACAAATAACATTTATTATATTGGCACTTGGTTACGATTGAACCGACTTACGTCCAGAGGTTTACATTGATTCTTTCAATGATACTAACAAGACCAAACTCATCTCCTAAATGAGGAATACAATCAATACATCCGGAATATCTTCTGAAGTTACAATACTTTAACAATACATTCATTCGACATAAGAAAATTCATCAAATATACACATTGAAAAATTTAAAGTGGAAACCCATCCAGGAAAAACCACAAAGGCACCCTTCATCTGGCATGAGAAATATATGGCACCTTTCATCTGCACACTCAACTTGCAAAATTTTTTATAGATATTCTTGTACACTCTATAAATACATCTCTCTCCTCTCATGCTCTCTGGTCTCAGATCTCTGAAGCTTTCTCTCCTTCACTCTATAGTTGATTTGCACATAGCCTGGATCGATTGACTCTTCTCTACAACTCTACGACTCTTCGACTCTACAAACATACACAGACCAACTAGGAGTAAGCAACCAACTGACTAACCAAGAAGTAACCCACACACGGCTTGGTTTATTCCTTTTATATAATCTTACATGTCATAACCAGCCAACTTCATTCCGTTAGACAACAAGTTGTCATTAATATTCTCATACATTTATGTTACAACTGTCAATAGGCACTATCATCCCAAAATACAAATTATGCTTTATTCTCTAAAGCACAGGTGACTCTAGCCAACTTCTTACCCATGATCTCTCGAGTGTCTTTTCACACGTTGCACGCATTCTATCGTGGTTCCTTCCACCGTGGCCGATCTCGTCGCATATTTCCCTTATGTCAGGAACTTATTCTATCGCAGTTGCTCTTATCAAAACTTCCCTTTTACCACTACTTCTTATGTCAGGTCGCTTCCTCCATCGCAGCTTCCTCTGTCGTGTGACTGAAATATTCACATTCCAAGCATAACTCTAACTGAATTATACTTATCTTTTCCTAGGTCCAACAAGACCCCAACACTCACATGTGGCTCATCCCGAGCCATGTTGCACTATTCCAAAGCTTCCGTTGTTGTGACGACCTTACTTTGAAAATACTGGAATATTTTCACTATTTCCTCTGTCTCCCTCCGCACATATTCTTCTTCCTTCTGCAATTTTTCCACAAGGTCGGAGCTTATGTGTTTCGATGTTGCAAGTGCCATGGACTCTCTTTCTTGTTGCACTTTTTGATGTACAAGATGAATAATTCCTATAACTCTTTCTGCTACCTCCTGCAATTCGATGATTTTGTTGGTCCTCTACTGTTGTTGAGTACGCAGGGTTGTAAATTGTTGTTGTAGTTTCTTCATGTCTGCAGCCTTAACCATTTTCTTTTCTAAGGTAAATTTCTTCATCTTATTTTTCAATTGAGTCACCTCAGTCTCAACAATGCATAGCTTCTATATGAATTTCTATAACTCGGCATCATTAATCAATGCCTCCCATGTATGAGAAACTTGCTTGACTGCCTTGGCGCATAGTGCCTATGCTTCTTCTATTTCTTCACATATTTTGTTGTTGTCATCCTTCTCTCTTCTAACACCTCTGGGGTGTATTGGGTTTTACCTGTGCTTCTAACTCTGCGACCTTTTTTCCAAAGTCCTCTTCTATTTCTCTAAGTTGAATAACCTTGGCCTATGAAAACATTTCCTTTTTTATTCCTTCATCTACAAAATTGTTGTAAGCAAGTGTTACAATATTTTGGAGCCTGTTCCTATCCTCCTAACAAGTCTTGGCTTTCTGTTTGGTTCCCTTGATTGTTTTCTAAATATTACTAATAGTCTTATTCAATGTGCACACTTGCTTGATCAATGCTCCTTCCCTAACCTTCATTTTTCGTGACTATGGCATTATGTATACCATATACTTCATATAGAGGCACTTGTGAAAAACCAATGGTAACATGGACCAATTTTTTGTCGATGGTATTCAATTTTATTATTCGCAGGTCGAGTGCTTCTCCCACCAATTGATTTTTTATTGGTGTAATAGTTATCGACACCTTAGTTTGTCACTCTTCTGATGGTGCAGCTAAGTCCTGTGACTTTGGAACTTGTGGTTTGTAGTCGACCGTGACCCATACTTCTTTAACCAATGTATAGAGCATATGGAGTAAGTCAGCAATACTTTATGTAAGATCTTTTTGTCTCCCATCTACTTTATGAAGGCTCTACATAGAGACATTTTTCATTACTTATGTGTGTAGGGTAGCAGCGTCAATGTCAAGGCTAACAGTTCCTACTATTTTTTTAGCCTTCCTCTTCTTATTCCTTGCATCAGGATGCTCAATCTACTTCATCTTATTTCCCACCACCAAATCTATTTGGGTTGTGCTTGAATCATTCTAGGGAGGGTTGGGAGAATTCTATTGATTTTTTGCTACTGGTGGTGGGTACCCTCCCTATTCTCCATCCTTCTGTGTTTGGGCATCGTCCTATTGCAGCTCTTCTTCAGCAGATAGTATGTCATCTACAATAGGAAATCGCCATTCTTCTGGCCAATATTGGGGAACGGCCTCAACTTTATATTCAAACAAAAATAATTAGGTTTCCAACCGTTGGCGCTGCGGATATTTTATCAACTGCAACAAGATGTGATGGGGCACAATTATAAATTTAATAATGTTGTCAAAACCACCTAATAGTTTCATCTGTGATTCTTGCTTGTTGTTGTACCATATAGTGAAAGGCCTCTCCATGCATAAAAAAATTGAACATTGTTGTCCCTTTTTCACTCCTTTTTATCTTTCTTGAACCATATATTGTGGTATCGATCTCCTCGATAGTGCACTTGTATGTCTACCCCTCAGTATTTCACTAGCTTGGACCATGTGATAAATGAAATCAAAATGCGTAGCTAGGAATAATGGAATGCAATACCTTTTTCCTGTGACTCTTCTGCATCTAATAATAACTCATTCAACAGATAATGTGACCAGTTCATTTAAACTCCCTCCACACAAAGTTCGGTCATTGCGATCGTACCTGTAGTACATTGGTTTGGCCGCATATTCCATAATAATTTGGTAGCTAACACCTCAGCTTGGAACCAAACAATATGGTCACTGATGGAGCTGATTAAGAAGCCTCTGGTATCCCTAGAAAAATCATACTTGTTCATCAGCATAGTGTCCTGGATTTTTCTTGAAAAATGATGTTGGGTATATTCCTGTAAATGGTAATCCAGTAATTGCTGCTATCATCTCGACATCCACAGAAATTTTTTCATTGATCCATAAGAAGCCACAGTGGAATGATACCAGTAACTGCTTGAAACATGCATTTACTTCAATGCTTCAGCAAAAATGAGGCATATACATCAATAAAAATAACCCTGCATGGTCTAGACCTCTTTCCCATTCAATTGTAGTTAGTCACTTCGGTCTATTCGGTGTAGTCACTTCGGTCTATCCGGTGTATCTTGTAAAAAAACCATGTAATTATTCATGTCCAAATATGGATATTTCCTTGTATTGTGATCAACAAAGGTGAGCTTCTTAAGGTTTGGAAAAATGTTCTGCCACACCTAAACTCCTTTCGGAATAGCTGGTGCAACCAGTGGGTACCATGCATTCTTTGGCACTCTAATTATTGGTGCATCATATCATCCTGGTGGAATATATGGTGGAAACATACTCGCAGAACCTGATTCTTCCTCCTCTGGTGGTGGTGGTGCTGGTGTTTTCTTCTTTCGGCTTTAGAAACATTTCCCCACCAAACGGACCCGGTGGGTCTAGTCGTAACCTGACTGAAGGGATAAATGGAACACGTTCTTCTTATTTGGCAGTCACGGGATGCGATGGAGTGTATCCAACAGTTTCTTCCATGATGAGTGTGGGTGATGCAGTCATGAGATAAGATTCAACAGTTGTGCTTGTGCTTCAAAATCGAAATAACTCATGGAAAATTCAGTTCGACTCTTGCAGTTGTAGACAACAATCTCTCTCTCGAATGTAGTAGAATGACTGACTACTCAGGTGCGAATGGTAATAACGTCAATCCATCCATTCCACCAGTCCTTCACACGAGCAGGAAATAAATGGGAATGTAGTTGTCCTTTCTGTCACGTGGGTTGATCGTACAAATGATTATTAAGAAACTTCAATACATGCCACCACTTTCCTTTCACGTCAGTGGTAGTTATTGTGCAATAAAGATGGAAGTGACTAAAAAGAACGCATCCAAAATCTCTCAGGATTTTAAATTAATTACAACCTCCTTTGAATTAATTACGGTTAGTTGTCATTTCTGCGACTGTATTTTGACTTGCAACAACATCACTCTTCCTGCGACCGGTATCCATCCTTCGAAAAATTCCTTTTCTTGCGACAGACGAATTGTATGTGCCCTTCTTTATCCCTTTTGTGAAAGAAAAAGATTCTATGACAATTTCCCTTTCTCTGTGACATATTAGCAGTCTGCGATGGTATTTGTTTCTTCTTTGTGACAGCGGATTCCCTGCAGTTAAAACAAAAAAATTTAAAGAGTTTTTCAATTTCTTTTTATTTATTTCCTCTCTTTTTTTTTATTCGAGCGTGTCACGTCTATCCTCATGAGACTTTATCCTTATTTTGTTTACAATTCCTTTGAAAGTTTTTCCATCCAACTTCTGCAATTATACTGCGCCTCCATCAATGATATGTGTGACAATATACGGTCCTAACGAGTGTGTTTGGTCGGTCACAACTTCTTGTCCATATACCAAATGAAATGGAGTTTGGTCTATCAACTTCTATTAGGTCATGTGAAGTCCCACAATACTACAGAAATTTTATGATCCCATTCATCTCTTTGGACATTGAAATTATTTGTTAACTCATTCTCCAAGATTTTTTTAAATGCTTCAACAACACCATTCACTTGGTGGTGATATGGCGTTGTCTCTCTATGTTGGATCTCGAATTCTTCCTTTAGTTCCTCAATCAACTGGTTGAAAAAGTGTGTTTCTTGGTCGCTTATTAAAAAATTTGGGTATCGAAATCTAGTCACAACATTTTCAAATAAAAACTTAGTAGAAGCCATAGCATTACAATCTTTTACTAGTGTTGCTTCGACCCATCTGATTAGGTAGTTGATCACAGTAATTATATATCTTGTACCTGTGCGCTTCCCAGTTGAACTAATAGGGCCCAAAAAATCAACATCCCATTTATCGAATGCCTATATATTTATTGCGGGTACTAACGACAGTTCATCTCGTGATGATGGATTTTCTATTCTTTGACAGACAACACAGATGCGACAATATTCTTGGGAATCTGCATGCATGGTGGGCCACCACAATCTTGCTTTCAATATCTTTTGCATTGTATATTTCCCAACAAAGTGACCTCCCACGACACCAGCATGCGCTTCATTTAGTATCATCGGTCGCTCGTGTTCCAATATGCAACAACAAATAATCTCATCATGGCCCATTTTATATAATTGTCCAGCGATCAACTAGAAGTCTACAGCTTGCACAACTAACTATTTCTTCTTTGCAGTAGAAAATTCAACTAGTGCATAGCCCGTACTAAATCTTTTTATGATGTCTCTATAATGACCATCAATCATTGTTATCACAAATAGTTGCGCATTAGGGAGACTATCGTCGAGGTTGCCAGGTTTGTCGCCACTTTCAATCATCGACAGATGGCATGGTCCTGAATTCAGTCGACCCAGTTTAACAATGAATTCAAAGTCAAATTCTTAAAAAATGAGAAGCCACTGGCAGATATTCCCCCCCAACACTAGCTTATTAACCAGGTATTTCAATGTTGAATTATCTTTGTACATTTTGAAATTTCCACTCAGCAAGTAGTGTCTGAATTTCTACAGATTGTATACCATAACTAGTCCTTCTCTTTCCGGTGTGGTATAGTTCTTCTCTATCGTTGATAGTTTTCTACTAGGGAATGCAATAGGATGATCAATCAAACCTTCGCCAGGATGCACTAGTACCACATCGAGCGCAATATATGACGCATCGACATGTACATAAAATTCCTTCTTCGAGCATGGAAATACAAGTATTGGCACAGCAACCATCTTGTTATTTAAAGTGTCTAGAATATCTTGGAAAATTCCTTCAAATGGAACTTAACATCTTTCTTCAATAACTTATCCATCGTAGAATTCGCCTCCGCCTATCCTTTAATCAATTTTTGGTAGTATCCTATATGTACCAATGTTTCTTTCATTTGCTTCACTATGGTAGGTGGTGGTAGGTCGACAATAATCGCAATTTTGGAAGGGTCGGCGAAGATTCCATTGCGACAAACTGCATGGTCCAACAGAATTCCAAACAAGCCATAAAAGATACATTTATTTAAGTTTAGTGAAATTTGATACTGGAGGCAATGTTCCTGCATCATCTTGAGGCTCTCAATATGATCCTTAATGGGCCCAAATATTGTCCAATAATCAAATCATACCTCATGAAATTTATGAATAAAATATTTGAATGCGGGGACTACTATTCTGCAAAAAATAACAATAGCATTCTTGAGTCCAAACGAAATTACCGTGTATTGGAAACAACCCCACTCTGTCTCAAAGGTTGTATTCTGTCGATATTCCTTTGTCATTCTAATCTGATGGTATCCAGAGGACCCATCAGTGAATGAGTAAATTCCCTAGCCCCCAACACTCTCTGGTACCTCATCTGTAAATGGATTTGGAAATGGGTCATGGAAACAAGCATCATTCAACTTTCTAAGGTCGATGCAAATCCACGCTTCACCAGTAGTATTTTTATCTTGCACTACTATCAGAATGATCCATTTTCATTCTTCTATAGGTTCTATGATACTTGCATCCAACATTCGGTCCATCTTTGACTTGACTTTTTCTTTATATCATGGATTCAATCGGTATGGTCGTTTCTTGATAGGTTTTGCATCAGGATTTAAAGGTATCTCCATTTCTCCAAGGTCTCTGACAATCCCTTTCAACTCGTAGAATTTTGTAGGGAACATATATTGAAACTAATGGAATAGATTCGTGATTTTCCTGATAGTCTCATCATCGCAATAATCTCCAATATTGGAATTCTTTTATTCTTCGGGGTGTTAGTATTTACTTTTTTTACTTTTAGTGGATTTCGAAATTGGTCACTAGAAATACCAAATCCTTCCCCTGCGGAAATTCCTTCATACTTAGGTATGTTAAAGTTGAGTGCATCATCGTTATCAGGTTCTCCTACCACATTATAGCACTCCATCTAGTGCTGGATTTTTAGGCCACACTGATTGAAGTTTGTCATTGCGACCCTATTGGGAGTGGAATCTGGTTCCAGAGACATTTTTTTTCTTACTCAATAAATGTCACCACGACTATAAGACAATGGGGGCAGTTTAGCCTTGTTTGCAAACTCCGTCAGTGTTGTTCAGGAGTTGGGTATGAAACACTTCCTACAAATACAACAGTTGAGCCAAAAGACTTGTTTTGAAATGGGATATGGTCTTAACGACATCTTAAACTCTCCTCTTCATTAAATTTCCAAATGGGCGATGCTCCAGAAGACTTGTTTTCGAAATGGGTATTCCCCAAAATAATATGGGAGCGAAAATTAGATTTTGAAACGAGTATTCCCCAATAGGATAATTCAAAGTATTGCGTTTGAGCCCTAGACGCTCAAATAGAAATACTTATGTATAGTTCCTGCAAATTCTATTTCCTTGAACAATGAGCCATCTTGTGTTTGAATATTCCATATAATATTGGTTATATTGCAGTGGTTGGTGTAGGTATTATCATTGCTTTCATTGATCCAAGTCCTGTATTTTTAGACAAAGAAGTGTAAACAATGTTGAAGGCATTGTTAATCTTTGATTATAAATAATTATTGAGCACTCTTTAATGATCTATTAAAAATTTCATCATTTAAGAAAAGAAATAACTAGTATAATGAATATGGCAATATCATATCACGAAACAACTAGGATTCTATAGCATATACAAGTGATCAATTTTGGTGACAATGTTTTGTATCAATTTAATTTAATTTAATTTTTTACTGAAAAGAAAAATGCTATAAAGTTGTTTCTCAAGTTATTTACTATCTTTAGAACCTCCAAGGAGTTTTCATCCAAAATATATGTTTATTGCAAAGGGGTTCTCATCAACAAGTTAGTTTTGAAGCAATCCACAATCTTATAATGTCCCGTGAGGATTTTTCACTATAAGAGTATTGATCTATTTATTTATATTTTTTAAGTGAGATGGTGGATTTTCTTGCCAACACTTTATAAATTCTTTAGCGATGTGTTTGAATATTTGAGGAAAATAACTCCTTTCTTGATTTCAATCGTTGTATCGGAGGTACAAATTTAGGGAAATTTTCTACTAATGCATCATGTTTCACATTTCTCCAACAACTACACAATGTCATGTTTTATCATCTTATGTTGTAGTCAAAGTATTGGGAAACATGATTCTCATAAACTCTATTGATCTGAATTCATGCTTAAAAACTCTTCCAATGTTTTCCTAATGATGTTCATAAAATTTCCATTATTAATAGAATTCCCTAGCAACAATTATAAACTTCGTCTTCATTGAATATTGCTCAAACTTTCCTTCCTCTCGTTGCCTTGAGCTAAAAGAATGTACCCCCATATTTGACTTGAAAATGTTCAAACCATTCAATGATAACCACAAATGTTTTTAAATCAATTTCCTCGTCCATTGACCCCATAAATAATCCCCTTGGTCTTAAGTCCTCCATATGTACATTCTTCAATTCTATAACAAGTTCCCATGATCCTCTACTACAAAATCAATCATTTATCTTGTTAATGACTCTACATTTTATTACCTTGCACTTATTAAATTCATTGGTGGATTTTCCCTTTCCGTAGAAAATCATAGAACTCCTTCAATAATCTTCTTGATATTTAGCCAACTACAAAAAGCACTACTACTCGTTCCATAGTATAAGGTGAGATTATGGATCAAAAAATATGTGAGGAATTTCTTCTTCCATTAAAATAACGATTACAAATAATTCTTATAAAACATATCTAAAAGGAATCCACTAAGTGGCCTCTTTCAAACATGTTGGAGTGGTAACCAACCTAGGCTACCAAAAAGTGTATTGATCATAACCTTTTAGTAAGATATCGGACTAAAGTGATCTAAAAGGAATAATGAAGTATATTCATAGGGATATGTCCATTAGAAATAGGTTTTAAAAGTGTATTGAATTTCTATGTTATATGGTAGGATATGATCTACATTGCAAATCTCTTTACAATTTCGTGCTTTGATCAATGGTTACTATTTTTGGAACAACCCTTTCATCAAAGGTCAGAATGGCATGCTTCTAGTGGGATATGAAATTAAATTCATATAGTTATCTTCAATATGAACATATTTTCAAAGTACTTTAAATTGATTTGTCAAATTTGCTAAGAAATAGTCTAGAATGTCAATTTTTAACAGTGGATATTTTGGAACAAGTAGTCATTATTTTGGGCATAAGATTTCGGTATGCCATCAAAATGAAGTGACTCATATTAAGTAGAGAACTAGAATTTGAAGACCATATGCCCTCAAAATAGTTTTTGAAATTTCTCCATTTCCCCATTGTGCTTTTTCATTCTTTTAGTGATTCTATTATTGTCTATGGTGTTGTATTCACTTTTAATAACATGGTATCAAAGTAGTCCTAAAAGAAGTCACACAGTTTGGACTGATTTCAACCTCAGTTAATCTTTAAAGGAACATAGAGAAAATCGCTCTCTTAGGGTGCATCTTTATTTGGAGGCCAAATTCAATTTGGTGGAATTTCATTTTTTGACCTAATATTGTCGGGGTCAAGACCTAGGGCTTATTAGATCTAGCCCTTCATTCCACATATTTGGCTCGATCTTACCTTAATCCAACTCACCTCAATAGGGTGCACCTATATGTGGCTTCAGTTTTATAGGTCTCCATATCTCACCTTTGACCTAACTCCTGCTAGTGTTTCTCAAGTTGTTATTCAGGTTGCAGTAAAAATATCAACATGAAGGGTAGACTTAGACTTGACAAGGTTTCCAAGTCTAATATTCTCATGAAGAGTGTTGATGAAGAAGCTACATAATTTCTTTTCATCTCAGCTCTCTCAGGTACGGTTCTCACCACTAGTGACACTTGGTTGATATATAGTGGCGCATCCAGACAAATGACAGTCTAGAAGGAGAATATTTCATACTTGATTAAGAAAGAATCTCATCTTTGAGTGGTACTTGGAGAGGATGCGAGATATACTATTAAGAGATCACAGAATACTTACCTCCAGTTAGAGTCTGATTATACAATACATTTGAATGATGTAATATATGTACCTAAGATGAAAAGAATTTGTGTCTCCATATCATCCTTGGAAGAAAAGGGTTATAAATTTACAATCTATGATGAGAAATTTATTACATCGCATAATACATCTAGTATGGATATAGCATGTGTGGCTGGTGGCCTAGAGAATAGATTATACAGGTTGAGCACACAAGCAATTTAGTCACTAGTACATGATTCTACAAGTTTGGGTGAGCTATGGCATCAAAGAATCGCACATTTACATTATAGATCTCTTCCCTCCTTAAGGACAATGGTGAAGGGACTCCCATTACTCAACATAGATCATGATGGTGTTTGTTGAGGATGTGCACTTGGAAAGAATGCCAAGAGAGATTTTTCTAGCAGCGAGAGAAGGTCCAAAGGGATTTTGGATCTAGTACATTTCTACTTGTGTAGACCCATGACAGTTGCCTCACTAGGTGGATATCACTACTATGTGAACTTTATTAATGATTACTCTCAGAAGACTTGGATCTAATTCCTTAGTTCCAAATAATCTAAGGAGTTTTTATGCATCTTCAAGGAATTCAAGGCACAAGTCGAGAACCTATCGGGAAAGAGGATCAAAGTCTTGAGATCAAACAATGGAGGGGAATACATATGTACAGACTTCAGTGATTTCTGTAAGGAAGCAACAATTAAGAGGATGTACACAATTCTCTACAACCCTTAGTAGAATGGGGTTTCATAAAGGAAGAACATGATGATCATTGAGGTAGCCAAAGCCATGATACATGAGCAGGGTCTACTTATGTTCTTATGGGAAGAAGCTTCCAATACTGTAGTGTATGTGCAATACCAGTGTCTGCATAAGATATTAAAGTACATGACTCCAAAATAATCCTTCACAAATGCAAATCCTGAGGTGGGTCACTTATATATATTTGGTTGTTCAGTCTACATTCATGTGCCCAAAGAAAAGAGGATGAAGTTAGAGCCTTCAGGAAAGAAGGGAACATTTGTGGGATACAATGAGTCTTCAAAGGCTTACTAGGTTTACATCCCAAGATCGAGGCAAATTGAAGTTAGCAGAGATGTCTCCTTCATAAAGTAGATGGACTTCGGAAAGGTGAGAGGATCATACATGGATATTGATGATGAGTAGATTGTAACTCCAAAAAAGTTGGTATCGTTTACCCCTCTAGTAGATCAAAGGGAGTCAGCTGATAAGGATGAGTCAGTCGAATCCATTGATCCAATAGAGGCAGTTGATTTCCTCAAAGACATTGAGTTGGTTGGTAGAGGCCTAGATGGGCTATACTGACATTGTAGTAGGATGAGGGACATGAAGCTCCCAATGATACCTTTCATGAAATCAAGATACCTCATAAATTCTTGACCTATGTAGCACTGATGAGCCACATTATTGATTTAGAGCCCACCAGCTATGAGGATGCTTCCATCTAGCATGTATGGATGGATGACATGATAGAAGAATTCCGATCCATCATGAAGAATGATGTTTGGGACGTTGTGCCGAGACATCAGGGGAAGTCAGTAGTGACTTCCAAGTGGATATACAAAATCAAGCATGTAGCAGATGGAAATGTTGAGAAACACAAGGCTATATTTGTGGCTAGAGGATTCCCTCAGAAAGAGGGAATTTGTTATGATGAGACATTTTCTCTCATGGCTTGACACACTCCCATCAGGACTATTATTTCTATTGCGTCAACTATGGGATGGAAGTGGACATTAAAAATAACTTCCTCAATGGTGTGATCGAGGAAGAGGTATATATTGAGTAGGCAGAGGTATTTTTTATCCAAGGGAAGGGTTCCCACGTATGCAAGATGAAAAAGGTGTTATATTGACTCAAGCAAGCACCATGTGCTTGGTCTGATCGAATAGACGGATACTTGGTGAGTCTGGGATTCACTAAGACTAATGCAGATCCCAACCTCTACTACAAGGTTGTGGATTGTGAGCCATTAATTTTGGTTCTCTATGTCAATGATTTGTTTCTCACCGAAAATGAGGAACTTATTGGATGGTGTAACGAGATGCTATCCTCTAATTTTGAAATGAAAGAAATTGGATTGATGCATTACTTCTTGGGATTAGAAGTATGGAAGAGGAATGACGCGATTTTCTTGATTCAAATAAAATACACCATCGACATACTGAAGAGATTTCGTATGATTGACTACAATTCCATGTCCACATCGATGGATGTGAATCTGAAGAAGTTGAGAGATTATGCTTCCAATTCGAATTTGATTGATCCCCCCATGTATCACTGGATGATTGGATCTTTGATGTATTTGGTAACCACTAGACCAAATATATGTTTTGTAGCGGGTGACCTCAGCCATTTTATGAGCGAGTCGAGATAGATACATTGGGTTGTTGCAAAACATGTGTTGAGATATTTGTGTGGAACTGTGGGATATGGCTTGCGATATTCTAGGTGGTGACTTGAGATTGCAAGCATTTTATGATTCTAATTGGGTCGGGAGTGTTTTGAATAGGAAGAGAACCTTCAAGTGTTGCTTTAATATGGGATTTGTCATGATTTCTTGATACAACAAGAAACAGGCCTCAATAGCACTAAGTACTATAGAGGCCGAGTATATTGTTGTATGTGTTGTAGCTCAAGAAGATTTCTGGCTTTGAAAACTCCTTGCAGGATTTTTTGGCCAGACTATGGAGTTAACAATACTTCATTGTGACGATTGCATAATACTCGCGGTCTGCTGGAGCCTGCGCGTTAGGGTAAATCGTGCTGAGTGAGTGCAGGTATGGCGGCGCCAGGGGGAGGGGAGGCCACCCCCCCACCCCCCCCCTTCGATTTCGGAGGAGGATGCCTTCAGAAGGCTCCTCTCTAGCAGAGGGAAGAAATCCTCTATCCCGGAGATTCCGAAATTTATTAAAAAGCTGGAGGAAATCCCTGAAATCGCCCTTCCTGAAGAAAAACCAATGAAAATTGCTCTGGCTCTGGCTAAGCAAGGTTTAGTGGATCAGTTCATGGGTTTATGTCCATCCACCAAGACCACAGATGACTGGATACAGAGGAACTGGAAGCCCAACCTGAAACATGGAGTAACTTGCTACCCAGTTGGGAGAGGGTTTTTTGTCTTCGAATTCATATCAGAAGAAGATCGGGGCTTGATTTTTAGAAATGGCCCCTACTTCATGGGGACGCAGGGCCTTTACTTGAACAAATGGACGCCGGACTTTGACCCCACGGTCGATATTCCCAAAGAGGTGCCGGTGTGGGTCAGGCTCCCCAATCTCCCGATGCATTGCTGGGACTTCGAATCATTGCAGAGAATAGGGAACGGAATCGGCCGCTTCATTGACAAAGCAGACAACAAAGGACAATACACATGTGCTAGAATCTGTGTTCAAGTGGACCTTGAATCCAACCTCCCGGAGGCAGTAAAGTTAACAGTTGGATCTTGGACCCATTACCAGAAACTGGACTATGAGCACCTACCATTCAAGTGTAGAAATTGCCAAGAGCACGACCATTTCCAAAGGCACTGCCCCAAACTGGCTGAGGGGAAAGAAGATGCGGAAGTCTAGCAGAAAGTAAAGAAAGGGAAAACCTCTAATAGTACCAAAAGCAAGGAGAAAGCGACCCAGGAACCTCCAAAGGGAGGCAACTCAAAATCCAGCCCTCAAGAAAACCCCAATGAAGCCCAAATTCCTACCAGCGCTCCAGAAAAGGAAGAAGTTAGGGCATCACAAGGCCCAATCAGCTCAGCCCCCCACCCTGCTATCCCCAGCTCGTCAAAGGAACCTATAAGTTTGGGATCAGAAACAGGAGCCGAATCATCAGAGGAAGGAGATACTGAAGTAAGCATCCCATCAGGAACACCATATCAATCAAAGCGGGGATGGAAATCTGAGAAGAAAAGAAGGGAAGAGCAGTCCTATATGGATGTGGTCCAAGGCTCACAGCATACCATACCAGAAATGATGAACACCAGATCCAGAATGAAAATTGGGAAAACCCCGAAAGGGGGTCATCCCCTTCAACCAGGTAAATAATGCAGTACTTCTCCTGGAACTGCAGAGGACTAGGTAGCACCATAAAAGAAGAAGCCAGAATGGATTTAGTAAGAACAATGATGCCGGAAGTCCTCCTAATCCAGGAGATGAAGTTGGAGGAGGAGGCTCTTCTCCAAGCTAGTAACGTGTTCTGGAAGAAAGGCCCGGGCAGGGCTGTGAGTGCAAGAGGAGCATCGGGAGGCCTGGCAACGTTCTGGGACTCTACAAAGCTCGATCTTGTAGAAGAAGAAAGAACCATTCACTGGTTATTCACCAAGCTGCTCCACAAAGAATCTGGCCACCCTGTAAGTATTTTTAACATGTATGTTCCTGTCTTGCATGCAGAGAAAAAAGAGTGCTAGGACTCCTTAAAACTTTTTCTTAACCAGCATAACCCTAAAAATTTAATAGTTGCCAGGGATCTAAATGTTACTCTTGCTTTGGCTGAGAAAAGAGGGGGCTCAATTGTCCAGGACCCTGCAAGAGAATGGGTGGAAGACTTGATGCTGGATTGGGATCTTGAAGATATCATCCCAGATAGTGGGAAATTTACTTGGTCCAACAAAAGAATAGGGCCTGGCCATATTGCTGCTCGCCTAGACCGCTTCCTTATCCATTCCTCATTCCTTACTCTTGGGCTCATGGCGACCTCCAAGATCCTCCCACACTATACTGATGACCATAAGCCTATATCACTTTCCCTCTTTCCCATGAAAAAGTTAGGTCCCATTCCCTTTCGGTTCAGCCCAATCTGGGTAAATCTGGAAGGCCATGATATTGTTTCCAATTCCTGGAAAGTTCCTGTTTATGGTTCCCCCTTCTATGTTTGGGAGAGTAAACTCAGAAGACTCAAAGCTGATCTGAAAGCTTGGGCCAAAGGCCTAAGATCCCCTACGGATGAAAGGAAAAGAGCTCAAAAGGCTCTGGAATGGCACCAACTAGTATTGGAAGAGTCCCCGGTCACTCTTGCCTTGCTTAACCGGGAGGCTGAACTTCAAAGGAATTATCATAAAGCTTGTAGAGAGGAAGAAATTTACTGGAGAACCAAGTCAATAACACTTTGGCTCCAAGCTAGAGATAAAAACACAAATTTTTTTCATAAGCAAGCTCAGGCCAGGAAAATCTACCACTCCATCAATGAAATACAAATGCAAGACCATGTTCTAACGGATTTCAATGAAATCAAGGAGGCTGCCCACTTCTATTTCAAAAACCTCTATTCTGCTCCGGATTCGGATCCGGTACCCAAAGTCCTACCCTCTATCAGAGATTCCAAACTTGATTAATGATGATGACAACCAGTTGCTAAACAGCCCTGTAAGTATTCGGGAAATCAAGAAAGCCCTCTTTAAAATGGAACCAGACAAAGCTCCTGGGCCGGATGGTTTCACAGCCCGTTTCTATATTTCTTGCTGGGACATCATCAAATCAGATTTGTACAGAATGGTTAAGAAGGCTCAGAACTGCTCCAAGCTGGGGGGCAGCACCAATTCCTCGTTCTTGGCCCTTATTCCAAAAGAAAAATGTGCCTAGAATTTCAGCAGATTTAGGCCTATATCCCTCTATAACATGGGGTATAAAATCATTACCAAAATAATGGCTAACCGACTTAAAAAATTTCTGCCAAAATTGATCCCGAAAAATCAAGGAGGGTTTGTGAAAGCTAGACAAATTCTGGACATTATTATTCTAGTCCAAGAAGACATCCATACCAGCTATAAAAAAAAGGAAAAGGGCATGGTTGTTAAGCTGGATCTGGCTTGTGCCTTTGACAGAGTCAGGCACGATTTCCTTTTTGCAATCATGAGCAACTTTGGGTTCAATCAGAAATTTATTGTCTAGGTTAAAGATTGCATTTCAGCCCCTTGGATCGCTCCGTTGGTCAATGGACGACCCACCAGCTTCTTCAGAGCCTCAAGAGGCCTAAGGCAAGGCTGCCCTCTTTCCCCAGTTCTCTTTGTTCTCCAAGCTGCTGTTCTAAGCTTCCAACTGAACAGAAAACTCCAAAACAGATCTCTCTCAGGCATCAGAGTTGTCCCAAAGGTTAAGGAGGTCAATCATGCCCAGTTCGCGGATGATACCCTGTTATTGGGTGCTGCCAATCTCATTACAGCTAGTAAATTCAAAGTAGAACTGGACTTCTACAAGAACAGTTCCGGAAGTGAAATAAATTACCATAAAAGCAAGATCTATGGGTGGAATTGTACTCCCCGAGAAATGCTGGAGATATCCCGGATTCTAGAAATGGATGGCCTTTAACCTTGGGATACCTTTACTTATCTGGGTATTCCAATCTTTAGAGCTTCCCCTAAAGTTATTCATTGGCTGCCCCTGCTAGACAAGCTAAAAAAAAAATCCACGCGTGGGGAGCAAAATGGCTCAACAAAGCTGGTAAAGTAATCCTTATGAACTCTGTACTTGCTAGTCTTCCTATCTACCATTGTTCAGTCCTTCTAGCTCCCAAATCCATAACAAACAATATTAATGAGCTGCTCCGTCGCTTTCTCTGGGAGGGTGGCAGAAACAATGAAAAGAAGTTGCACCTTGTGAGTTGGGACAAGGTCACAAAGTCAAAAATGGAGGGGGGCCTTCAAATCCGAGATGTGTCCATCCAAAACCTTGCCATGGGTGGCAAAATCCCCTGGAATATGATCACTGGGAAAAGAACCTAGAGCAAACAAATTCTCAAGAAAAAATACTTCACAGGAGATAAGGAAAGATGCTTGGAAAGAGCCACAAAAGTGCAGAAAGGATCTCCGATCTTCTCGCTTTGCAAAAAGGCTATCCCGCACTTCATCTCAAAGCTCACCTGGATCCCGAGAAATGGGGCAAAAATTCAAATTTGGGATGACTCTATTCTTGGAGACCAGCCTCTTAATGGAGTCAACGATCTGGAAAATATTAAAGATTGGCTCAAAGCTAATAATTGTAGCACCCTGTGGGACATCTCATCCTGGAAAAATTATGACAATGAAGCCTGGGAAAGTTGGAACTTGGGAGATTACCCAATCGAGCTTCAGGAGGAAGCGCTGAATCTGCTGGATCACCTTCAAGGAAAATTGCCTATAAGTGCCAGAGCAAGAGATAAACGTGGTTGGGGCTCACGATCTGGAGTTTATACTGCTGCTGCTGGTTACGTTGCAATTCTGGAGATTCCTTGGGTCCCTCCAAATCCTAGACCGTGGAAATCGCTCTGGAATTATCAGTCAATCCAAAAAGTTGACATTTTCATCTGGACCATGCTCCATAACGGAATCCTGACCACCGACAACCTCAGGAGAAAAGGATGGGCGCTGCCATCACGCTGCCCACTCTGCTGCTGCGCTGAGGAGAATGCTGAGCATCTCTTTATCTACTGCGACTTCACCAAGGAAGTCTGGAAAATCATGCTTTGGCCCATCGCTGTCAGTTTACCAGGTTCAATTATGGAGCTTATCAGATGCTGGTTTTCCCTCTCTCCTTTTAACCTGAGCAAAAAAAACCTTCTCAAGACCATGTGGATGTGGATTCCTAAATTTGTTTGCTGGAAAATATGGCTGGAGAGGAACAATAGAGTCTTTAAAGAGACCAGCAGACTCCCTATTCAAGTGGTTGTAAAAGCTAAGATCATGCTTGCTGAAGATTTAAATTCCAAGCTAGATTTAAGCAACACGGCCACCATCTCTGCTGAAGAAGAGCGTTGGGTGAAGGAGTTCCATCTGAATCTTCAAAGCAAGGAAACCAGCAAACCTCCTCAAAAGGCGAATTGCGAAATTAGACTAGAAGAACAGGAATTCATTAAGTGGAGATCATCTCTCGACGAATGGTGTCTCTTCTTTGACGGGGCCTCGAAAGGGAATCCCGGTCAAGCTGGGGGAGGAGGGATCATCCTTGAACCTTCCGACAATATCCACCTGTCCTATGCTTGGGGACTTGGTCTTGCCTCCAACAACCAAGCTGAGTATCTGGCATTGTGGCACGGTCTAAGTCAAGCAAGGAAGCTGAATATTCAAAGGCTCACTGTTTTCGGCGACTCTAGACTGATTATTAAAGCTTTACGCTCTAAGAAAATGCCAACGGATATCAATCTCGCCCAAATTTACAAGAAAATTCTTCTTCTTTTATCTCATTTCAGAATTGTCAAAGCCCATCATGTTCTAAGGCATTTAAATGGTCTGGCGGATGCTGAATCCAATCGAGGCACTCTGCTGAATAAAAGCCAGCTAATAATTAATGGAGAAATATCAAATGACATGATTCCCTAAGGCCAAAGCTGACTGTGGTTGTTTTCAGCAAGCCCTTAATTTTGAAGGCGACAATTTTGATGAGATCAAACACAGCTTTTGTCTCAGGCAGCAAGATGAAGAGGAAGTCCAGAAAAGAATACTGGAATAAGCATTGTAAGGCCCAGGCAGCCCTTTTTCCAGATTATCAATAAAATTCTATCCGTTTTCGTAAAAAAAAAAAACAATAATTCATTGTGACAACCAACGTTGTGTGCAACTATCAGTGAATCTCATATTCCACAATAATTCAAAGCATATTGATATGTAATACCACTACATTTGTGATATAGTGCAGAGAGGTGCGATCAAGCTACATTATGTTTTGACGGATGACAAGACTATAGATATTCTTACGAAGATGCTTCCTAAGATAAAATTTGAAAACTTTTGTAAATTTCTTGGCATAGTGCACAACAAGATTTGAACCCAAAATCTGATGCCATTCAACGGAATTAACCATGTCGTCTGATTTCACCCTGGTAATTACAATTTTTTTTAATTTGCTCCAGTTTGCGTTGGATATTCAACGGTCATCGGTAATCCAACGACTGTAGTTGGATATCTGACGATAGTCTTCAGATTATCAACACCAAAATTACAACGGTCATAATCTTAATTTCATCGGATATCCGACGAAAATTTATTTTTATAAACTATATAGTAGGAATAATCTGACATGTTTTCTATACAAGCGACGTTTTGGAGAAGTTATAATCCGCGCACAAACTATTTCACATACAAAAATCCACAGTTATTTCAATTGTTACTATGATTAAAAATAGTGAAGTGTGGACCTTGATTTTTTAAGATAGATAATCATCATTCAAGCTCGGTATCAGAAAATGTCAAAACATAACAATATTCCCGATCCATGCGATCAAAATCGTGAATTGCTTGCTAAATTATGGGATGGACTGAAAAGAAATGGTGATGGGAAATGCTAGTGTCCATGTAGTCAATGCAGGGGCTTTAAAAGGAGAAGAATATATATCGCAACAGCCAAAAGGCATTGTTGGGAATATGGACATGTTGAGGGGGGGCATGACTATCATCTGTTTGTAAGTTTTTCATTATATATGTCTTTATAGTGATTGGTTTTGTAAATGTATGTATCATTTTAATATTTATTATATTGACTAATATCTCTTGATGGTTTCGTGTATATATAAAAATAAAAATAAAAAATACATCCTACGACATATCGCCTAGAGGATGTGCTTTAGAACAAGAACCAATGGATCATGGAGTTATGAATAATGAAGAACAAGTTAATGATCATATTGAAGAATATGATCATACTGACGACATATTTGAAGATGATAGTAAAAATGCATTGATCCATGATGCACTTAATGTCAGAATGGATGATGATGATGATCGTGAAAATGATGAATTTGATGATGTTCTTGATTTACCTCTTCTTGAGAATGAATACGAATCCCTTTATGAAGGCTCCAACACAAATCTTCTCTCTGTTATATTGTTGATAATGAACTTGAAGGTTATGAATGGTCTTTCAAACAAATAAGCCACATAGATGTTAAGGTATGTAATATATTGCATCACATAGATATGATCATGATAAAGGTTATCTTTGATCCTCTGATAATTTCATTGTTAATTCATAAGTAAAATTAATACGGATGAAACATGTTTCATTAATATTATTTATATATTATATTAGCTAGTTTTTACTTTAATTTGTTGTAGATTGATAGCTGAAGTTTTGTTACCATCACCAAATATTTTACCTTGCACATATCGATATTTATATGTCATCATGAAAGAAATTGAATGTAGTATGAATCAATTGATGCATGCCCCGGTGACCATATCTATATTATAAACAACATGAATTTGAAATAGGATGTCATATCAATAGATATCAAACAGATCAAGTAACAAAAAAGGTTCCTCACAAGGTTCTTTGTTATATTCCCATTATTCCACGTTTGCAACAATGGTTCAGGTGCAAAAACATGGCACAATTTATGGATTACCATGAACATAATATATGTCAAGATGCCATTCATTGAATTTTTGTATATGGCTCTGCATTTAGAGATATGGAGGAAAAATGGCCACACTTTAAAGAAGAACCTCGTAATGTTAGGCTTTCTTTGGCAGCATATGGTGTCAATCCATATGTAGAGAAGAGATCTATTTACTCGATGTGACATATTTTTATTATCAACAATAACATTTATCTATGGTTGTTAATAAAGAGGGAGCACATAATGTTGGCAATGATTATTCCAGGTATGTGTCTACAATTTTTTTTTTAATAGAGTGGCATCCCACTTGCCATATTTTGTTGCATAATGTCATATTTTTTTGTAATTTACTTATGTGTATTATTTATATATCTTAATGGTTGCAATAGTTATATATTTTATATGTTCAAATCAATCAGGTAAGTATCAAGTTAAAGATATGAATGTACATATCAAGCCTCTTATTGACAAACTACTAAAGCTATGGAATGGCATCACTATGTATGATGTATCTACACCAATACGACAAAGGCAATTTCAATTCCATGCAATGCTTGTATGGGCAATACATGATTCCCTTGGGTTAACCCATTTTTGCGGTATGTAATTATAACGTTGACTTTAATAGTATTTAATTTTATGAAGTTGATGTATTATGAATGCATATTTTTTCAAATAATCCATTCATTTTAAATAATTATAATTGATAGTGTTAATCCATTGACTCTTTATGTAGGTCTTCAAACAAAGGGAAAATTTGCATGTCAAGTTTGTGGTCCTAAGATCAAATCCCATCGTTCAAAAAGTTTATTAAAGGAGGTGTTTGATGAGTACATGAACTTCCACTCTAAGAATCATAGGTATTGAACTATCAATAAACATATTTTCAATGGGAAGCAAGAGACTAAATTAAAACCGCAAAGAATGGCACCTCACCTATGGAAGTTTCAATATAATAGAAATCATCAAGGTACGTACAGATCAAATTGTCTATCTATCATCATATATGAAATATTTTTAATCTTTTTCTATTGCGTGTTGTTTACTAAAATTGACATTGATTTTTGTAAATTATTTATAAACAGTAATTCGTGATGGTCATCGTGATCATGAAGGCATTAATGAGCTTCCACGAGGAATGAAAAGTTATCCTAAAAAATTCAATAGATTGTCGTACTATGAGCACCTACATATTGTTAATCTATTTGAGACAATGCATATAAAAAAGAATGTGGCTGAAACATTATGACAAATATTGGATCTAAGGAGTGACAAAGAAAAAAATGTAAATATTTGCAATTCCATTTAGGAAGCCAATCATGGAATGAAATATTTCATTCAATTACATAGCAACGTAGAGCAAATTAATATAAACTCACTTCCATGGTTTCTAACAAAGCAACAAAGCAATTTTGTAAAAGAAGTCATACGAAAAAATTAAATTTCCTACCGGATTTTGTTCGAACATGAACAATATCATAACCAAGAAAGGTGATTTTGTGGGGGTGAAAACGAATGATTGACACGTATTCATCAAGGTAATTATTATTATTATTATTATTATTATTATTATTATATATATATTGGTGTATTTTTGTATTCTCGTGCATATTATTGTTGGTATTTTTTTGTCTACAAAAATGAAAAAAAAGTGAAACAAGTTTTATATTATTACAGTATGTTCTACCTCTATCTCTCTCGGACAACTTCGACAACAATGTCAAACAAGTTATATATGATCTTGGAAAATACATGAGGTAAGAGGTGATATCTTCCATGCATAAAGTTTTTGTTTAATTCATGGTAGAACTTATATTTGATATTTATTTTTATAATTGTTCTATAAGATAAGGTTTTTTTTGTTAAATCTCGTGATTTGTTTGCATCACTTGTAGATGGTTTCCATCTTAAGAAATGCATAAATAAGATATAAAGTATTGGAGGAGAGATATTCCGTGTTTGATCTGTGAAATGAAAAAGCATATTCCTTTGACATTTTTCAATGCACAAGAACACTACCTCATACACCAAGTTGAGGAGATTGAATTGTGTGGACCAATACACTCAAGGTCCATGTGGATGGTTAAGGGGAACATGAAATTTTTGAAGGGATTGGTTAGAAAACGACCACGTCCAAAGGGTTATATGATGGAGGAATATATGGTATATTAGAACATGATGTATATTATTGAATACCTTCCTATAATAACATCAAATCTCAATTCATGTCGCATTTGTGATCCAGACTCCAATAAAAATTTTGAAGGGGAGTACCTCATTGGGAAAGGTAGATCAAGGAAGGTTAAAGGTAATTATTAGCTAGTGAGATTAATTACATTACATTTTAGTGTTGTTTTTTATGTATATATAATACTTATTTCATTTTTAATATTCAATATACATCAATGAAAACTGTATACATGCATGTTTTTTTTTGTAAATAAAAAGTTGCATTACTTCATAAGAACATCATTACATGGAGATTCAAAACCTAAGCTACTTCCATCCTATTCAGTTCCTAGCCCTACCCCTAATACATTCGTCCATCACTATACCCAACCATCCCCAAAAGTGGGAGAGCTCAATCCCAGACTTACATTCATAGCAAACTATCAAGACCAAAAGAGAACAAATAGCTAAACTTATTGACATAGGCATTAATCCTATAGAAAGCCCCAATAAATACTAAGCCAGAGCCTACCTCTCGAGACCTAAAAAATGATCATGGCGGTGGCACCCCACCTGCTACACTGAAGTATCTT
Source organism: Pseudotsuga menziesii (assembly GCA_001517045.1). NCBI lineage: Eukaryota > Viridiplantae > Streptophyta > Pinopsida > Pinales > Pinaceae > Pseudotsuga > Pseudotsuga menziesii. Next base: position 148,907 of record LPNX011171847.1, read on the forward strand.
CCCTCTATGGGGGCATGATGCACGCATTGTCCTGGCCTTGTCCACTAGCACAACAGTTGAGGCCCCCATCCACTTGTTTCTCCATCTTAGGGTAATACAGGGTGATACCTAGGTGAGTGGAAATCTGGTCCACTTTGTGATGCATCAAGCGACAGTCCGCACTGACGGTGTCAGTCTTCTTGCTCATAGCCCGATAGTCTTCATTGTGTTCTTTCCAAGCTCTGTTTGGCTCCGCGTCCCCCTCCTTTTTTTCCACCACCTCCTCCACCTTTACTTCTATGTTCATAGCCGAGTGGGTAACCAAGTTCATGATCACCCAGTAAAGCATGAAAAGGCGGTCATGGACCGAGGCTCTGGAAGCTGTCAGCCTGGATCTGTAACCCATCCATCGACCTCCTCCAGCACTACCTCAATGGGCATCGACTTAACTTGCTCCCATAAAACCTTCTCAACCCCTTCTGTGGCTTGACGTGCCATGAGTGGAATGTGATCCTTAAAAAAAAATTCCACTGCCTGGGCCTGCAATTGAGCCCGAGTGGTCGTGCCCTTGCCCCCCCCCCCCCCCCCCCCCCCCCCCCCCCCCCCCCCCCCCCCCCCCCCCCCCCCCCCCCCCCCCCCCCCCCCCCCCCCCCCCCCCCCCCCCCCCC
>LPNX011171847.1:153249-202173 GCA_001517045.1 Pseudotsuga menziesii
ATAACTCGACCGAGGTATTTAAATACCTCGGTCGAGGGCTTAATAAAACCTCGGTCGAGGTATTAAGACCTCGATCGAGGGCTTAACAAGCCCTCGACCGAGGTGCGTTTTTTTGTTTTTGCCGAAATTCCCTTGCCAAAAAGTGTTACCCAGGTCCGTGGATTCACCCCTATTCGCAATCACTTTGGTTATTATCTTGTAGATCACATTACAAAGGGAAATCGGTTTGAACTTGTTTGGGGAATCCGTGCCCTCCCCTTTTGGAATTAAGGACAAAATTGTTGCATTGAAGGCCTTGAGTACCCCATGTTTACTTCTGGACTCCTCCACAATGGCCCAGACTTCCTCCTAGTTCATGTCCCAAAAGAAGTGGAAGAAGTTGGTCGTGAAGCCATCCGGGCCAGGGGCCTTCCCTTGAGCCATCTGGCTCATTGCCTCCTCTACCTCCTCCTTGGATATAGGCTTGATGAGGTTCTCATTGTCCTCCCTAGAAACAGCTCTGGGGACAAGAGCAGTGATCTAGGCAATATCTTGTCCCCTAGTGTTTTTGTCCTGAGTCATAATTTCCTTAAAGTAGCTAGTTAGTTCCTCCTCAACTTCTTCCCTGGTTTCCACCTGGGTCCTATCAGTCCTTTTGATTATGTGGATCTTTGTGCCCAGTCTATTATGGATAACTAAATTGTGAAAGAATTTGGTATTTTTCTCCCCCTCCTACAGCCATTTGACCCAGGATTTCTGCTTCCAGTATATCTCTTCATGTCTTTCCCTGTCTTCCAACTGGGTGAGGAGATCCTTCTCTTTTGCTTTCTTGTCCACATCCCATCTGAGTGTCCATTCCTTTTTTCTAGAGGAGTTATATGTCCTGGATAAGCCTCTTCTTGTCAACAAAAATGTTACCAAAATCCTCCTTGTTCCACGTGCGAATCTTAGCTTTTAGATCTTTGAGTTTATGTTGAAAGTTGTACATTATTGTCCTCCCCGGACTGTCCATCTCCTACCACCACTATTCTACCAATCCTTTAAAGCCCCTATGCTCCAACCAGAACTGTTCAAAGCGGAATGGCTTGGATAGGATGGTATTCATCACATCCTAATTGAGGCATATTGGCCAATGGTCAGAGCCTACTGTTGGGAGAGCATTTTTCCATATCTCCCATGAACCCCTAGCAATATTTTCTAACACGAGTAACCTATCTAGTCGATAAGTAACCAGGTGTTCCCCTCCCCTCCTATTATTCCATGTGAACCAGCCATCTCATGTATCCATATCCACTAGGGAGCTTTGGTCTAATATCTCCCTGAAATCCTCCTAATATTTGTCCAACACTCTTCTCCCCCCTTTCTTTTCCTTGAGAGTAGTGAATGGGTTGAAATATATTCCTACTATCCACCTTCCTTCCTTTTCCAAGGTGTCCAACCACTTCAGGTGGTGGACAAAGGCCTGTTTCTGAGGAAAGGCACTAAGCCCATATATGTTGACAACTATCCTAGTGATTCCATACCCTAAGGTCCTGAATTCTGGCATCAGGGAGAAGTGACTGGCTCTCCATTCCGAGAGATCCATCGTCCTAGGATGTCATAGAATGGTTATCCCCCCCCCATACCTTCTACGTCCGTCACCATAACATTGCTGCCCTTCCAAATTCTCTGACCTATTTTCATAAGGGTTTTGAAGCTACACTTGGTTTCTTGTAGAAAGAGATATCAGGTTTTTCCTGTTTTAGCTAAGGTCTTAATCTTTCTTAGGTGATCGCACCCCATAACATTCCATGAAACTATATTCATTGGATAACTTAATTTAGAGAAGGCCGCCCGAATCGTCAGGTACTAGCCTGATTCAATCAGCCTAACTCCAATATCTGCTTATTCGTCTTCTGTCCTCTTTTCTGATCTTCCTCCAGGGATTTCCTCTTGCTCCCTTTCTGAGGCTCCACGTTGAACTCCAACTCCCGCTATGCTTTGGAACTGATGATGGATTTCTGCAAGAGTTCAACCTACCTTCTCACATTCTTTTTCTAGTGCATCCAGATTCAGATCTCCCAACTCCATTTCCTCTGCTTCATCCTCCTCCATGATGTCCTGCATACTACTTTCTTTGGTTTCCTCCATGGCTCCCTTTGTTTGTGTTTCCTAGGTATTATTCTTCCCTTCTTTCTCTCCCGTCTCTTTAACTTCGCCCTATTCCTCCAAGATCTGAAAGGGATTAGCATTTTCTAAGTATTTTTCTGTTGTTTCCTTTAGACCTCTCTGTCCCCCATTGTTTTTTCCTTGTCTTCTGCTCTTCACTTACGCGAATCCCTCGTTCACCCGCTTCTCTTCTTCTCGGTCTGGATCTTCTTTTTCCTGGGAATATTTTGGGCAATTCCTCCCAAAGTGGCCACACTCATGGCAGATCCTACAATGGAAAGGAAGTTGCTCGTAGTCTATCTGTTGGATCCACTCCTCGTCTTCCCAGTTCAGGGTCATGGCCTCCAGGATATCCTTTGACAAATCAATGTAGACACATATGCGAGCATACATTGTGTACCTCTGGATTCTCATTTGCTTGACTACCTTCACAAATTCACCTATTGAATTTCCAATGTCTCTTAAGATTTCCATGTCTCGGTATTCCCCTAGGAGACTCACCAATCTGATCCATACCAGGGCCACTGTCAGATCTTCTATTTTTTGGTTAAAGCATTCCCTCCAAGGTCTGAGGTATAGTCCTGCTAAGAAGAAGAAATAAGGACCCCCCTCTAGGACTCTATCTCGATCCTCCTAATAAAAAAATATTATGTCGAAGAACCTTTTTCTCCCAGCTGGAGATCATAATGGGCTCTCAGTTTCCAAGTGCCCTAGATCCACCGAACCAGATCTTTCTCCTTTGGCCAAATCCCCACAAATTTTTTGATTAGGACATTTTCCTTCCACATCTTAATCTTCCCTCAGATCACATCCGATCGGATTTGGATCACTGGGATCGTCTGAGCCCTCGGAAGGCATCCCCCCTGGCCCGATCTCTTCCCCTTGCCTTGCCCATCCTTCTCTCCATCCAGATCACCGCTGCCTCCATTGTACCCCTCAAAAGTGGGGCTTCGGGCTATTGCAGGCGCCATGGATCTTGCGGGGGGTTTGCAGCCCCCACCCCCCGCCAGAACGCGCTTAGTTCACCTTCTCCTGTTGATCCCTAATCTTTGCACTCCCCGCAACTGTATACATGCATGTTAAGTGAATATACATTTGTACTTAATTTTAATTTTACTTTCATGAAGTAGTTGGTCGTGAGTGGGATGCACTTCATTTATAAATAGAAAAAAATCTTGATTGGATGAAGGTATGGATGTGGTATGGATTGAACGATGTGAACAATCTGGTCATGGAATATTATGGGAATGTGTGGTTTCATTGGTTAAAGCATCACATCATAATGGAGAATCTTACAAAAAGGGAAATCGATTTAGCATATGGTTTAAAAGATAAGAAGGATAATATTAATTAGTCATACTATTAAATTTTTTTCAAATATATTGATGTGCATGTTCATTTCTTTCCCTGCATAGCATAAACATGCACTTAATCATGATCAATTCAGGATGTAACATTTATGTCTATGGCTTGTTGCAGGTAAAACACCATAAGGCTATGTGGTGCAATGGTTGTAAATTTTGCATCAAAAGTTGGATGAAACAAAGAAAACTTATCATTATGGGATTGCAGTCCTTGAGGTGACCAATGTTTCCTCTAGAAGTGACAGACATCCAGAACTCTCAAAAAATCGATGCTAAGGGTATTTGGAAGACATTTTAACTCCTTCAAGTTAGGTCTATTCATTGTCAAATGGTATAGGTTACGTTTGAATCAACGTGATCCCGATAGAACTATTATTGAACATGATAATGGATTTACCATGGTTAATACAAGGTTGTTTGAGCCAAGAATGGAGCCCTATGTTCTTCTAAGCCAATGTGAACAGGTATTTTACTCTGAGGTTCCAGGTAGAGGGGGTTGGTCATTTGCCGTGAGACACGATCCAAGGGGAAGGCCGGTAAAGTATAATGTCGAGGATTATAATGAAGAGGGTATTGAAGAAGAAGATGATGTTGAGGATGATCAACATGAGTCAGAGCATTATGTTCCATAGGAATATGATGAATAATTAGTTGAATCAGATGATGTAGAAGAGAATGTCAATGAAGACGATATCGACAATGACATGATGATCGAAACTGACATCGATGGCAATGATGATATGGCCAATCCTTACGCTGTTTAATCTGGATCGGATGATATAGATGATGACTTGGATGAAGAAGATGACGAAGTCCATTGAAGTGTATGAGGTATGCCTTAATATATATGCTCTACTCTATATATAATGAGGCATTTGAAGTTTTTTTGTCATTTTCTTATATGTTGGCATATTTTATAAGAAACATTACTTCTTAAGTATGACAAAAAACACAATAAATCATTTATGTCTAATCTATGGTTATAGAGTTATGTGTGTAGATGTTAGTTGTAGCAATGGAATGTAATTTTTATTTAGATCTATGAATGAAATGTAAACTACAACTATGTAAACATTATTTGGAATAGAAGAAAGTGTTAAGGATTTTTTTTTGGATTAGAATGGTACCTACATTTTGCTTCTTGCTTGTAAAGATATTTTGACATTAACGACTCTATTGTTCATTGCCAAGGTAAATATTCCTTCTTGATAGAATCTACGTAGGTTGAACACCGTTGACATAACACTTTTACAATATTCTTCATATGAAACAGTTGCAATTGTTGGAAAACACTGAGCAATGTGCCACACAAATTGTATTCTATTAGGCCATCAACTATTTCGAAATTGCATTCCAATTTATGTTCATATGTGGCTTCTGTTTCATGTTTACAATATGTACAAAGCAAAAAAATTCTGAAAGATTGGCAAATTGCATTTGTTGTAGATGCATTTATATGGAGGTGCAAAAGCACTTTTGGGTTTGATGTGAATAAAATAAATAAAGAGATACAAAGTAAATATAAAGAGGGTCCCATACATGGACAAAGAGTTCACACGTAACTCATCCTTCCCTCTAAATGAGGGATGTATTCTCCACGTGGACAAAGACTGCTGGACAAAGTTAATCCCGATATAGTTTTTCTCCAAGAAACTATGTGCCTAAGAGTTAATGCATGTGAGACGTCACTGAAATTTTATCCTCGATGGGATGCTAATGCCTTGGAACTTACCGGGATTTCGAGGGGATTGGTTATGTTCTAGAAACCCCTTACTGTTGACTTAAGTCTTTTCATACCTATATAGATAGATATACTGGTGGAAGGAAGAATCAAAGGTTTTGACCAACCTCTAAAATTTATTAATTGTTATGTGTCCTATCAAGACCGATTGATTCTATGACACTATATAAGTCAATCAAATCCTTCAAGACTCAAGGATTGTAATTGTTGAAGATCTTAATTTCACAATGAATGTTTCTGAATATTGAGAGAATAAACATTAGAATTGATCCTCTTTCTGATTATTTTTTAGAAAGTTTTCTAGATGCATGGGAGGGAAGGTAAAGTAGTTGTGTGTAAGCGATTCAATCGTTTCATGATGGTTGAGGATTTTGCAGTTTTTTTGAGTAGATACAAATCTTGGGTGATTAATTCCTCCATATTTGATCTTTTCCCAATATGGCTGCAATTTAATGAAGAGTGAGTTAATTATAATTTTCTTTTTAAGTTTAATCAAGCGTGGCCAAAGGATGAAGATTTATCTTCACTTGTGAGAAATAATTGGAATATTATTCAAGTAGACCCTGAGGATGATATGATGAATAGATTTTGCTTGAAGCTCAAGAATCTGAAAAAGATGGTGGTTATGTGGGAGAAGGATAGAAAAAGGAACTTGCTAAAGAACTATGTGACATAGAAGAAACTTGATAAATTATATGAGGATAATCTAATATTTGGATCTCTTTCTTATGATGATGATAAGGCTTTAATGAATGACCTGGAAACTAGTAAAGTCAAAATCTTGGCAATTGAATAAGAATATTGGAGGTTGAAGAGTAGGACAATTTGGCTTGCCCAGGAAGATAACAATACATTTTTTTTCATAATTATGCCAACTATAGAAGGAACCTCAATAGTATATGGGATTTAAAATATGAGAATGGTAGGTGGGTATCATCTCAGGGTGACTTAGAAAGATCTACGTGTTCCTCTTTCTCTAATCTTTTCAAAGACATTGGCAATTGTGATATCACTTCTTAGTTTAGAGTGAACAGACTTTTTCCCTCTTTTTTATAAAAAGAGGAGGGTCAGTCTATGGGAAAATTTGTCACCCTCTAGGAAATTGAAGATGTTTTGAAGCATGCTGCCAAGGACAAAAGTCATGGACCAAATAGTTGGCCTGTTGAATTTTTCTCAATTTTTATATATATTTTGGGTGGTGAATTATTGGCTTTGGTTGAGCAGCCCAGGACTCAAAGATATGTTTCATGAGCCTTAAACTCTACATTTACATCCCTCATTCCTAATTGTGATAAAGAAAATTATTTTATTGATTTTAGACCTATATCCCTGTGTAACTTGGTTTACTGACACGGTTGAAGAAAATTTCAAACATTGGGTTGTAAATGCTAATTCCGACTGTTTATCCCTACTTTTGTATGATGGGGCATACGAAATACCAGAAATAAGGCAATTTTTTATAATAAACCTCCAAATGTGAAGTCTTTCTATATAAAAATTATGGGCTATATAAGGTATTTCAAACCAAGGAGAAGACAAAGAAACGCCGACAGTTAACTGATCCTCCCAGGTTTGTCGCTTTTGCAATTGGTTTTTTTAATGGGGCTACACAACAAGGGAAGTGCGGATGTGGCATGTTATTATGGATTAATGAACAACATCATTTCAAGCTTTGGATGAATCGAGGTCATGGCATAAACTCCAGAGCTGAACTTCTTTCTATGTGGGGGTTATTACAATTTGCCTCATATATTGGTATCGAATACATACATGTTTTTGGTGACTCCGAGGTCATAGTAAATTGGGCCAATGGTATATGCAAATTACAGCTTTTATCCTTATTACAGTGGACTCAGCATACCAAAGTACTCATTTCATATTTTTCATATATTATCATTAAGCATGTTTATAGGGAGCATAATAATATTGTTGATGATCTTTCTAAGCTTGCTCTAGAACGCCCTGAAGGCATATTATAGGTGGCCAAGTACCTTCATGGTACTCTTACTTCTAAAAACTATTTTCTCTTTTATAATTATTAGTTTGATAGTTGTAGATGGATTTGGATGTTCTTATTTTTGTGATTATGATGGTTATAGTTAGAAGGATTAAAGGTTTTGTTATCATAATTTTGCTTTTTACTTTTTGCTTTTTCTGAAGGCTAATAGATACAAGATCTTTGATTGACTACGGATAGTGAGTAAAATTGAAAAAAATATTGGACAATTGAGCTTCATATGTCTGTCATTAGGAGAGAGACTAATGTTAATCAGATTTGGTTTGAGAGGGATTCCAATCTACCGATTCTCTTTGGATAAAGTAACTTTTTTCTATTATGAAGATGATAAGACAAAATCTTTAATTTTCTTTGGTATAGTGCTACAAAGAACAAGAACATTCATTTGGTTAGGTGGGACAAATTATCTCTTCCTAAAGTTTTGGGAGGAATATGGGATATTAAAAATTTACATTGGTTTAACATAGCCCTGTGTTTGAAAAGTTTCTAGAGAAGATTATGTGACTCCGGTTTGTGGAGTGACATAATTAAATCTAAATACCTTAAAAATAAATCAATGGTTCAATGGTTCAAGAATCCAGTTAAATCTATCAAAGGTGTATCTAATTTCTAGAATGGTTTTGTACGAACTCTCCCTTGGATCAAGAAATGGTTAACATGGGAAGTAGTTAGTGGTACTCAAGTACTAGTTCGAGTGGACTCCTTCATAAGAGGTGAGGAGAAATTTGTTCTTTGATCTACATATCTTAGAGCTTACCTGGAAGAATTTGGATTTTACACTTTGAATCAAATTAGAAAGCCTATTTGGTTAGGGCCTTCCAATTCATATTGGTTACTAGCTGAGGACTTGGGTCTTGGAGGTGATTGGGCCAAGGAATGGACTTCTTATATATATTCTCTCTCCGATGTTGTTATTAGGTTAATGACGAAGAAGACATGCTAGTGTGGGCATGGAATGGGGAAACTAGTAAGGTAAATGCTAAAACCACTTATGAAGCTATTTCATAATCGAATTTCAATGGGGAATCAAAATGGTGGCATAAGAGACTTTGGAAATGGTGCATTACTATGAGATTTAAATGCTTCTACTAGCTTTGTTTGGAGAATTATATCCTAACATGGGAGAATCTTATTAAAAGGGGTTGGTCATGTCCTAATTATTCTTTTTTGTGCAAAGTACATGTTGAATCTGTCTCACATCTTTTTGTGCCATGTACTTTTTGCAAAAGTATTTGGTCTGAAATCAAACATGCTTTATAGATTTCACAGGTTTGGGGTACTGACACGGTTGAAGAAAATTTCAAACATTGGGTTGTAAATGCTAATTCCCACTGTTTATCCCTACTTTTGTATGATGGGGCACACGAAATACCAAAAATAAGGCAATTTTTTATAATAGATCTCCAAATGTGGAGTCTTTCTATATAAAAATTTGGGGGCTATATAAGGTATTTCAAACCAAGGAGGAGATAAAGAAACACTGACAATTAACCAATCCTCCCAGGTTTGTTGTTTTTGCAGTTGGTTTTTTCAATGGGGCTACGCAGCATGGGAAGTGCAGATGTGGCATGTTATTATGGATTAATGAACAACATCATTTCAAGCTTTGGATGAATCGAGGTCATGGCATAAACTCCAGAGCTGAACTTCTTTCTATGTGGGGGTTATTACAATTTGCCTCATCTATTGGTATCAAATACATACATGTTTTTGGTGACTTCGAGGTCATAGTAAATTTGGCCAATGGTATATGCAAATTACAGCTTTTATCCTTATTGCAGTGGACTCAACGTACCAAAGTACTCATTTCATATTTTTCATATATTATCATTAAGCATGTTTATAGGGAGCATAATAATATTGTTGATGATCTTTCTAAGCTTGCTCTAGAAGGCCCTGAAGGCATATTATAGGTGGCCAAGTACCTTGATGGTACTGTTACTTCTAAAAACTCTTTCTCTTTTATAATCATTAGTTTGATAGTTGTAGATGGATTTGGATGTTCTTATTGTTGTGATTACGATGATTATAGTTAGAAGGATTATAGGCTTTTTTAATCATAATTTTGTTTTTGGTATCCTATTGCACATTCAATACATCAAGACCCTCTGATATTAATAGTGAGTGATAATATACTTCTTCAAGTATTTAGCATTTTTTATTATCAAACTTTGTAAAAATTTATTCTAATAAATATTAAGAATTAGTCTTTTTAATTTTTATTTTTTTATATATTGAAAAATAAATTATAAATAAATTTTATTTACCAACTTTGTAAAAGACATGACCATTGTTTAGCTCTCACGCAACATTCTTACATTTCTGTAAGGTTTTAACTCACAACAGTTATGAGTCCACCCACTTTATATTCATATCAAAGATTTATAACTATAATTTATTACTCTTTACATAAATTGTATTAGCCAAACGCCATGCTTTGAAAATGGCATTTAAGAACTTATTTCACGTTGATGAATGGACAAAGATTATTATAATTCGATTAATGATTAATCCAACAAAATTCTTCTCTGAAAATGGTATTTAAAAAAAAAAATTCGCGTGGATGAATGGACAAAGAATATTATAATTCGAATAATGATTAATCCAACAAAAATCTTCTGGAAGGTACCGCTTCGTTCACAAATCCGTGTCATCGACCACTTTCAAAACATTATTTTCGATGGATTATTATTTAATGCCAAGAGACGTACTCGTGTTTTTAAAAAACTCTCACCACTTCTGTAGTCAACGGGGGCAGACTCCACTAGGAACTTTCTACGAGATAGTCAATGTGTGATTCTACGTGCAAAATAAGAATAACTTATATAATATGGGAAATGGGTATTTTTTTTAAGATTGCTTTTTAAGTGAGGTTGGTATAAATAAGTTAAGTTATGGCTAAATCATGAGGAAATTGAAAAAGAGCGTACTTTTTTAGAATAGTTATGTGGTAAATTTTTCTAAGAGAAATATAGCAGTACCTTGTTATTCATTTGAATCAAAGGATACCTTTGAGCTGCAACAAGTATTACAAATATAAGGTATGGTGACAGCCATCAAATATAAAGTAAAGACCACAACCAGGATCATAAAGTTCAGGCTCCTCTCAGATATACAAACAGTGAAGTACCCAAAGGTGGCATCCACAAAAGTAAGATACAATGCCCTACGAACTTCCAATCTCCATCTCGAATCACCACATCAACATCAATCATGTCAAGACATACAAGCAGATCTAAGGAGACACTGCTTGGATAAAGATTGCTCAAATATAAGGTGTGTCAGGCCACCCTACTCATCAAAAAATAGTGAAATCTCTTATGCAGTCCCCCAAACTAGGGCTGGAGAGTCAGGCTCAAAAGAGCTGAACAGAGCCATGCCCGAGGCATACATTCTTAGAAAATTCCAAGAAATGTAGAATCCCATAAGGTAGGATGAGTTTCTCCTTAGATAGGCTATCAGCCATGCCATTAAAATCTATGTAGACATGGGATGATTCGAGATGGATAAAGCAAGATCGAAGGGTCATGATCGCTTGGCACCAGCCCACCAAGTCCAGAGTCTCTAAAGCATCCTTCCCATTAAACCAATTGATTATGACAGATGAGTCACCTCTGATATTTAGATATGCAACCCAATGAGTTTGGAAAAGTGTAATAGAACCCAAAGTGCAAGGAACTCCGACCGAGTATTTGTACTCTTTCCACAACCCATTTTCAAATGAAAATAGTGATCATGGCTTAGTATGAGGTGAACACCAATGCCACTAGTTCCATTTGTTGAGGCGCCATCGAAAAAACCGACTGGGAGATCATATAGAGGCTCCATTCCTTTTAAATTCCTGGCGGTCCTCAGAGTGACTTTCACAGTATATATATTTAGCTGCTCCATAATAAGTTGAATGGCCTGCACCGAAGATGCCTTGATATTATCAAAAATAACTCTATTGCGAGTAAGCCAAATATGCCAAGTCATAAGTAGGGGGAGATACTTCAAAATTGTTTCTTTCCCAATCCAAATAATCATATTTTGTTTGAGAGTAGGCTCCTTCCACAAGATGGCTCGTTGTAGGGAAATACTGAGGCCACCAATGACCTCCTTAGTGTACAGACAGTCAACAAATAAGTGATTAACAAATTCATCTTCCCCATAACATAGACAACAACAGTTTGCACCGATCCATCCCCTCTTTTGTAAATTATCCTAGGTGATGATCCGGTTGGATAGACATAGCCATACAAAGCAAATAACCTTCAAGCGTAAATTATATTTCCACATATTAACAAGGATCTTATCTAGAATATCAGGATAGTGACAAGAAGCAATAAACTCATATGCCAAACGTGTTGTGACCTGTCCTATCCTCTGATTATACATCCATGCAAGAGAATCATGTCTGTCGTTGAGTCGAATGTGCCCATGAGAAAGCCCATTTATGTAATTGGACCATAGCACCTTCCATGTGTCTTCCAAATCAAGGTCCTCGATAGTGAGCCAGTATCGATGGCTAGAGCCTCTTGCTCCCCAGAGGTGAGCATCAGCAAGGTAAGATATACCATAGATCTAAGAGATTATTTAGTTATGTGGTAAATTTAAGGAGAGGATGTGGTATGATAGTGGATAAGAGGAAATTAAGATATCTGCATTGTAAATTTCTAAAATGTTTTGAGATAAAATAATTTGTCATCTTTGTGACACAAATAGGATTGAAAATGAAAATCATTTTATCATAGAATGTTATGCATACACTAACATTAAAGCACAATTTCAAAATATTGCTACAATAATAACCTTCCTAACCTTTTAACTCATCGCAACTATGATGATTTATGAATGCTTCTCTTAAATATTTTTGAGCATAGAAACAAAATTCTAAGGAAAACCAAGTGGTTCCTTGTCTTTTTAAGGTCCAATCGACCAAAGTTAGTTTCACCGGATGTTAATAACTATCATCGCCATCATCACAACATAAATGCTAACAAAGATTTGTAGGTTTATTGCTTCGGCCTAAGAGTTGGGTCACACGATCCCCAACAACTCACGAGTTTGAAGAAACTCAACACCTTCTACTTGGCCGTCTGCAATTTAATCAGAAAAATCCCTTTTTTCATCTTTAATTTCACAGAAGTAAGTGTTCTAGATCTTTCTAACAACAACCTCAACAGAGCTATTCCCACAAAAATCTCCAATCTTAATAAGCTTTATAAACTACAACTCTTCAAAAACTAGTCCAATAAAAATATTCCTCCTATTTTGAACGATCTCAATTTACTACTTGAATACATTGAACAACAATCTTAATGACAACATTCCTTATTAGCTTGTAGTTTTAAAACAACGCTCTCTTAAATTTAAAAGCAATTTTAAGGAAAAAAAATAGACATACAAATATCCTTTTTGCCATAACCAACAATCTTATTATCCGAACATAGTATTTTTTTTTTAAATTAAATATTTTTTTATTTATTTCACATTTCAATCCTAACATTGGTTAAAACTTAGTCACATCAACAAATTTAATCATTAAAATTTTAAATTAAAATTATATATATTATAAATAAATAAATATATTTTATTTACAACTTTTACAAAAATAAAAAATCAAAGTTTAGAATTTTTGTATTTGTGTAATTGGGATAAATAAAAATTCAAAAGCAATAGTATATGTGCCAAAGCATTACAAATACTTCAAAGAAATAAGTTGTAAATCAAAGTTTATAGGTTTTGTAATGGTTATAAATAGAAAATTAAAAAACAATGACAAAGTATTACATGGAATGAAAAGACATCTTTATATTGTATTTTATTTTATATTGAATATTATATATATATTTTAAAATTAAAATTAAAATCATGAATGATTGTTGGGTCAAAATCTGGATGGTTTTTTTATTATAATAGGGACTTTGTACTCGAGTAACCCTTTATTATGGAAGAGGGCATTCTAACTTCAACAAACCTGGAGCTAGAAGTAGGGCTAACGAAAGTGGAGCTAGAAGGAGGGCCAACGTAGGGTTTGAAGAGAGTTCTCCATTCTGCGTGATTTTTTTTACAAATATTTTGACCATAAACTTAAGCCTAATCTTGTTAGTAAAGCTTAATCATGTTAGTAAGTTATAGGTAAACTTATATGAATGTTTATTTTCTATGAAAATAATTTAGTACCTAGGATTTTGTCATTTGACAAACAAAGAGTTTAAGTGGATGGGTCATAACCTTACAAAATTAAACTTAGTTTCTTGAGAATTGTGAATTTTTACAATAATTATGTTTTAGGTTTTCTCAACTAATATGACTGCTCAATCATTTGTTGAATTTGAAGAAATGGATAATCTACTACATTTAATAACAACATCAAACCTTCAATCCAGTTAAGTAAGAAAATTTATACTGAACATATCTTAGAAATTTTAGAAATTTGAAAAATAAATATTCTAATACATTGAATCACAACATCAAACCTTCAATCAAATAAAATAAGAAAATTTATACTGAACATATCTTAGGCTTTCTATCTCATCCTTAGGGTAGGAATTTCAAATGGCTGACACCCGTCAAAATTGTCGTTCACAATCAAAATATGAAACGTTTTCTGTATTTTAAGCCATATTTTGAGGGTCTCACTAAAATCTTAGTTGTATTTGACGGATAAATTGACCCATGACAGGCATTTACCCCTCAAATTCCAACACCACATAAAAGCATATGCATATGATTATGCCATGCGAGATGTCAGCTAGCATAGACATTCCATCTCTTTTCATCTCTTTTCACTGCTACGCATTCAATGATAGGCAAACAATATTTAGCATGTTGCAAAGCATTTAATGCTGCTGCAACAAGCTTAATGATAATTGGATCTTGAGCTTTTGAGCTCCTCTAGATCCAAGCATGCTCATTCAATGATAGCTAAACAATATTTAGCATGTTGCAAAGCATGTAATGCAGCTGCAGCAAGCTTAATGATAGTTGGATCTTGAGCTTTTGAGCTCCTCGACATCCAAACATGCTGTAGCATATTAAATATTGCTTACTTTCATGCTGCAGAACTTTAAATATTACTTACCTTTCACTAATACAACACATAATTATTATCTATCTTTAGACTCCGAGGCATTCAACGATGCAATACATAATTATTATCTATGTTTGAGATTTGTAATCCATTGGACGAATAGTGTGATAATAGTGACACTACATTTTATCACTAAGAAGATAGTGATACATTTTTATCATAAGTCTCTAAATGTAGTCATCAATCAATGCAAAATTGTCTGCTCACTTTGTAATTGATTTATCTTAGTTAAGGGTAGGTTGTATAATTTAGGAATAGATTGTTATTTCTTCCTTTATTATTAGAGATTTTTCTGGAAATTCACAGCAGTTAAAAATCATATATTTTCATGGTAATTCATGGCAGTTAATACACGAATAAACGTATAAGATTTCGCTCGCCATGAGCAGTTGTGGTTGTCGGATTTTGACTAAATAGATTTTCCGTGAAAACGAAGTCTCGTAGACTTTGGCTTCATCTTCTTGAAATTAAAAACAAAAGTCGGGCCTAAATGGTACACGGAAATTTGATTTCCAGTACATTGATACGTTTTAATTTTACAAGACTTGTCTAAGTTGATAATTTCCCAGACCCGTACAGCTTCTTTTGTCGAACATAGATCTAATTACACCAGTGTTACAGCGGCCTATATCCCATATAGAATAGAATCTTTGACAGAAGAGCCTCCAGTTCGAAGATCATGAGGAACTTCAATGAGTATAATTTATACTTTGTCAATTCTTGCAAACAAACAACTATTCTATTTCTTTTGATGGGTTTACAGTTCATTAGCAGTTTTCCTTCCGTTATATCAGAGATTAGCTCATATAAATGCAATAATGCTTCTGCCTACGCCGTAGTAGATACATTTTGGCACAATTTGATTATCGTAATGAGTGATCTAGCTCTGAATGCATCTCAAACAGGGTTCTCGACTTCTTCTTATGGCCAAAGTCCCAACACAGCTTATGGCCTCCTCCAGTGCTCGGAGAACATATCTCCGCAAAACTGCTTAAACTGTTCACAGGAAGGACTTAACGCTCTTGTACAACTTTGTGGAAACGCCACAGGTGGTCAATTATGGCTAGATGACTGCTTCCTGCGATACGACGACTCTAGCTTCTTCTCAATGCTAGACACTGATGGGATTTATATGGTGAACGTAAAGGATATCAATACAGATGTTCTAAATAATTTTAGAAAAACTCCTTTTAATCTCCTTTCCAACCTATCTAGTAAGGCTGTTCATGCCGAAAAGGGATTCGCTGAAGGATCAGTTGCATATTCTTCTGTTAAAACCGTTTACAATCGAGTTCAGTGCTGGAGAGATATATCCATCAAGGACTGCAGATCTTGTTTGCAATCTGCAACGAATAACCTCTACTCATGTTGTTCTATGAAGCAAGGAGCTTCTATGAAGCAAGGAGCGCAAGCACTGTTGGGAAGCTGCACGGCCCGATATGAAATATACCCCTTTTTTAATACTTCCGCAAACCCTCGGCCGGATAGAACAAGTAATGTATACATTATCTCTCTCTCTGCTGTTGCCGTGATTTTACAATTTGATTGTTCCAATTTTTATCATTAACAACGCAATCTATTACTTGTTCTACTCAGCAGGTGGTTCCTCAAAAAGAATACCCATAATATTGGGAATTCTTGGAGGCCTGCTTCTAGCGTTAGTTATCTGTATGTTTGCCATGCGGAAGACACTTAAATCTGCAATTTCACTGAGCCCAGCGACTCGCGCACAGAATAAAGGTAGAATCTACAGTTTGACCTTTGTTTGGCACAAGTAAATTTATGTTATCCCATGAAGCTGTTAGATTCTTACTCACCTTTTCTTGTACATGAAAATTACTCAGAATCAGCACTACTCAAGTATAAGCAAATTTACTTCACCTTAGAAGCGCTCATGGAATCAACAGACAATTTTCATGAAAGTAACAAGCTTGGAGGGGGAGGCTTTGGCTCTGTATACAAGGTAAATTGTACCCTTTAATTTAGAAGAAAAGCACAAGAGAGATCTACAAATCTATAACATATGAAATAAATTAGTTTCTGCAACTTCTACAAATCTATAACCAATTAGTTTGGGCAACTTCTCCATGAGTCTCGCTGCTTCAACTTCATCAACAGACTTGATAATGAATCCCTTTGGATCCTCCAACCCAAACCTTCTGGAATCAAACAATATTTTGCAGCCCTCAGTCTCAGAGCTCTCTTCATGTGATCTGCCAGATGATCAGAACAAGATAAATTATTAAGGTTTAAAAAGATATTCGTATACCACTCATGATGTCGAAGATCTTAAATAACTGGTAAAGTCCTTTTAGGCCTTTTGCATCTCTCATGTTAATGGCCTCTTCATTTCCCTCGGTCAACATTCTAGCTAGACCCTGAACTCTCACTAGCTTGTTTGGCTTTACCTCCCAATCATATTCCTGTATTAGTGATATCCATTTTCCTCTTTTTCCAAAACAGTGCTGGTGCGACAATATATCCTTTACAAGTATTAGTGATATCCATTTTCCTCTTTTTCCAAAACAATCCTGCTGCGACAATATATCCTTTATCCTTTACAGCTGCATGGGTAACATAAGCGATTATTCTAGAGTATCCTGCATATCCTTCGAATGGTTTAAATGATCGGGATTTATGTGCGAACGAAATGAAAGAACATATACAGAGTCATAATAACAGACATTTTGCAAAGATAACAGAGATACAGTAAAAACATATTCTATTAAATGGCGGAAATAACACAGACTGTAATACAATTGCTAGAATGGTGGTAGCTATCTCTGAGAAGAGATGTGGCTGCTACGCTCATTCGTGCCCAGCTGAATACAAAATGAGGCCAAAGGGGCAAAGGGGCCTATTTATAATAATAATAGCTAGGTGAGAACCCCAAAAGTCCCAAAACGTAACCCTAGAAGATGAACCGTCATAAAGTTTGCGGCCCCACGGTGGTAAGTTGAACAGTCAACTTCCCGGGGTCATAACTTTTGCATACGATCTCCGATTTGGGCGTTCGAGAACTCGTTGGAAAGGTCGTTCTAAGCTTTACAACTTTTGGTCGGCCAAATGAATGCCGATGGCAACCATTTGGCCCCGAATCTCCAAAAAAACGTCGTTTAAGGCCTCAAAACGGCCCCGGAAGTTTAGGACTCGAAAAACTGCCGAAAAATAACTAGGAAACTGCCACAATGGACAAATGTTTTGAGTCAGTGGAATAGGTGGGTGGCCACCGATCTCCATCTGGATCATTAAAGGCTTGGACCAAAGCATAAGCTTGTTTTTCATTAGCTATAATGTAATTCTGCTCCTCTTAGACTTTTACTCATGAACGCTATTGGTTGCTAAAAATTATGCTTATTTTTAATGCTGTAACAACACCCCATATTTTTAATGCTGTAACAACACCCCAACAATAGTATCTTCTGAAGAAAAAGAAAAAATTTGCAATTCCTTAGAATAATCGAGACTTACCAACACAGGCGCTGTCGCAATAGCTTCTGTAATTCGATGGAAGGCTCACCTCCTTTCATTGCTCCAACTAAAAAGATTGTCCTTCCTAAAGGGGCATTAATTTTTAAAAATAGGAGATTGAAATATTAGACAGATTTGCAAAGAAACACCGAAATATTTATTAAATTGATTGAGGTGCAATTTACAAAGAGAGTATGTCACAAATAATTAAATGCAATCTTGTTCATTAGATTGATTGAGGGATGTAACTTAAAAAAAGAGAATGTCACAAATAATTAAATGCAATATTGTTAAAGAAATGTTGGTTGAATAATAGTATTAACTAAAATGAATGAAGTATAATTATTTAACTTGTGGTTGGTGAACATCGATAAGTCACAAGTTAAGTGTCAGTAATAGATCCACCTAAAGAGTTAGCCATGCATCACTTAAGAGTTATACATACATCAACTGCCAATTATTTTTTATATTCTTTTTTAATAATTGTTTATTTTGAATTTGGAATAAATACCTAAGAATCAATTTGGACAGTATACTTGTTACATACTAATGCAATCTAGAAAAAAAATTACTTATCTACCCAAAAATCTCAATTATATATATATATAAACATTCAAAAATCAAATATAATAAACACTTTTCTTAGAGAGTACTTTAAATAATTGAAAATTAATATCACTTAACAATGTAAATCCATATATGAATTATAGACTTAGCTAATTTCTAAAAACTAACTTCTTTCAGATTCCTTTTTAGTATTAGAAGTTAAATCTGAAGTTAAGAGAGGTCTAGATTAACTGTAAGTTCAATCCTCTGTACTAATAATAGAATAATCCTAAAAAGTATCGAGTGTCACCTTGCCTGCATTTACCTCTCTTATGGTACTTTCAAATAGCTTTCATCACTGTAAAATCTCCAATCATCTCTAAATCTTCCTTTTATACATTCTTCATATCTTATGGTACTCTTCATAAAGAGTACCCGGGGTATTCCTGGGCGTCTTTCCAAATTACAGTAAAAATACAACTTCCCTTTCCAAACATTTCAAAACATTCCTTAATATGTAGCAACAAATCGTATGGTATTGTTGTTCTCATTACTTGTTAATTCTCAGTAATTTTAATGACTTATTGTCTAAATGAATAGGGGTTTTCTGATCATTAACTGTTGATGTGGTTGATTTTTCAAGGGAAAGACCAAAGACGGAAAACAAATAGCAGTAAAGAAGTTGTCTGTAATATCTAGTCAAGGGAACGAAGAGTTTATGAATGAAGTGAACGTTTTGGCCAATGTGCGACACCGAAAACTTGTAAGGCTACTTGGTTGCTGTGCCGAGGGGCAAGAAAGATTGATTGTTTATGAGTATTTGCCTAACAAGAGCCGTGACACCCTCCTGTTTGGTAAGTAGAAGATTATTTAATCAAGATGATAAATCATTGATTAATAAATTTAAAGAGATGAGGAGATTCCGGATTCTTAGTATTCAACCGTTTATAAAGTTGCCATACTTGAATTAATACCATACAGATCCAGATCAGAAGCGGAAATTTCTTGATTGGCAGACGCGCTACAAAATCATAATGGAAATATCTCGTGGTCTTCGATATCTTCACGAGGAATCAAACCCTCGAATCATTCACAGAGACATCAAAGCAAACAACATTTTGCTGGACGAGACATTGAATTCCAAGATAGCAGACTTTGGGTTAGCAAGACTCTTTCCCGAAGACCAGAGTCATATCCAAACAAGAGTTGCAGGAACATAGTAATCTAACATTTTCCTCTACCCCTTCCCTAATGCAATTCATGAATAGTTTCCATTTATGCAATCAAGTGATTTAACTAGAAACACCCACCTTACTTGAAGTGTTTCTCATTGGAGTATGTAGTGGCTACATGGCGCCAGAGTATGCAATGCGGGGACAACTATCCATGAAAGCTGATGTCTATAGTTTTGGAATGCTAGTCCTTGAAATTGTGAGTGGAAAAAAAGTCAGTCATGTAGATTTTCCCCAAGAAATGCAAAGCCTATTAGAATGGGTAAGGCTTCAACAAATAAATTCATGATTGTTTTAAAATAGTGGTTTGATATGCTACAGTAGAGAAGAAATAAATCCATGATTGTTTTAAAAATAGTGGTTTGATATGCTACAGTGGAGAAGTTAAATGTTAAGTGACATGGATTTACTTATGATGTGATGCAGGCATGGAGCTTATACAGGCAAAAGCGTCTGTTGAATATGATAGATTCCACAATAAGCGAAAAATGTCAGGAGGAGCAAGCATTAAGATGCATTCATGTTGCCCTTTTGTGCACCCAAGCTGATCCAGGTATCCGTCCCACTATATCTAATGTTATACTGATGATCTCCAGCTGTTCTGGGACATTGCCAAATCCCAAAAAGCCTGCATTTGTGAAAATTAGTGAGAGTAGCCCCAAAGGATTCATGGAATCACGGACGTCCTCAGTGTCGCCTGCCTCTACACGTAATCCTTTGGTTCCTTCTATAAATAATGTCACCATTACTGAATTGGAAGCTAGGTAGATTATCTTCGCGGTTGGTCATCAAAAAGATGGAAATTTAAGGCATCCTTGCCTATCAGCTTAGTTTTCTGTGATGGTTTAAAACTGATCAATGCTTCTCACAATTAAGCAGCAGAGAGACTACAAATTTGCCACTGGAGACTGGGTCTTGTTTGTATTCAAGCATAGATTATCACATTGAATTCATAAAGATATGAAAGTAGAAGTAAATTTGAAAGCGACAAGAAAATCTTAGCCCATAGATTTTTGGATCCCTAAAAAATATGCTATGGAGTGTCAAGTTTCAAACATCTGAAAATATAAGTAAATTTGAAAGAAACAAAAAATCTTAGGTTAAATCCCTGAAATACATGCTTTAGAATGTCGAGTTTCAACGTTGGTTAACCACTAATCGTAACTAAAATCAGTTTTTAAATATAACAAAGTTTTAATATAGGGGACAAATCATGCATATAATTTGTTCTGAAACTTAGTCAACAGCTTTATAACATTGGGATAACCTTAATGCCAATAAAAAATACGCCAAATGAAGTTACAATGGCAACAAAGAACATGATGAGTAACATTTGACACACAATTGAAGGTATTAAACAACAAAGAAGTTGATGATAAATCACAAAAGAAATTGAATATTAGTTGAAATATATTTTAACTAAACCAAAAAACAATGATTTTACTATTTTAATGGGCTGATATCCAGAGACCAAGCAGCGAAGAAAACAGAAAATTGTCTGAGATTTTCCATGTACTCTGCCCAATATCACTTCATTCTTCAAAAAACAATAAATCTCTATAAACTTTCAACTAGTGGTGACACACAACCAGTTCTAAAACTCAAGCTCTGTAGTTTTAACTTTTAAAGAAGAAATTCCAAGTATACATTTACACATACCGAGATGATCCTATTTTACTTCATTTATTTTTCCACCAATATTTTATCAAAAGGAAAATAATAGACATATCAAATTAGATGGTACCATATATAGAATCCAAAAAAACATTAAGATAGATAAGATCAACAAGCTAGTAATAGGAGGCCAGAGAAACTTGCACAAAAAAATAAATTGTTTACAATCCACATGAGATAAGATAAAGGATAATTTTATTGATGTGCACAGGCAAACAAAATGGAAGACAGAAATAAATTGTTTACAATCCATATGAGATAAGATAAAGATAATTTAATTGATGTCCACAGGGGAACAAAATGGAAGACAAACAAGGTAGTAGTTTTTAATCAAATCGAATGTTATAAATATAGAAAATAATAACATAGGTAATCACACTACGATGAATATCTTGTATGTTCAATCTCATTTAGATACAGCACCTCATTGTTGGATTTTAGCATGTGTATGTATTTTTTAAAATTTTGCAGACTGTAATATAGATAACAATAAGACTCTCAATTAAGCATCACATAAATGAACACAAGATGTTTTAAAGAGGAAACTTTTAAAGGACAAAAACCCCAAAAGAATTAGCAAATCATTATTTAAATGAGATGACTAAGTTTGCACATAAATGAAGAAAGTTTATCTCAGAATTCTGAGATGAATGTACAAAAATTTTCCAAAAATCCAAGAAGCCCTGGAAGGCATATTGCTGACCATGTTTGACTGTTGCCCGTGACTTGTTAGGGCTTCCCAAATTTCTGTTAGGGCTTCCCGAAACCTGTTTCCCAAGACTTGTTATGGCTACCCGAATTCCTGTTAGGGGTGCCTGAAACCCGCTGCCTGAGCCTGTTAACCTGCTGCTCAAAACGGTTATCCACTGCCCGAAACCTATGATAGCTTCCCGAATTCTATTGGGGCTGCCCGAGGTCTTCTTCTGCTACCCAAAATTTACCTGATGGAGCTGCCCGAACCTTGCTTGATGCTGCCCGAGATTCTGTTGGCTGCCCAGACTTTACTGGCAGCTGCTCGAGACCTCTGTGCTGCTGCCCGAGACTTATGCTCCTACCCAAGACTATTGTTGGACTGTTTCTGATCTGCCCGGATGGAGGAGACTACTTCCCGTGAGTGAATGGGAGCTGCCTGTGTAGAGGAGCAACATGTAGTGGCTGCCCTAGGGTCTGCTACTGCTACTGCTGGTTACTTTGTGAAGGGTATGGAGAAGCCCTAGTTGGTCACGGCGCCACACTAGGGTAAGATCAAAGGGGAAGGAAAAACTCAGTCCCGGTTTCTTGTTCAAAAGAAGCAAAGAGAGAGAAGATCCCAACCACGAATAGTTCAGTCACCCTCGGCGAATTTTTCCTCAGTCCATGTGTCAGCAGTCAAGCGATGAATGTGTGAAAATGAATTGCAAGTGACATTTACTTACAGGATTTCAAACAAAAGAGTTGGTCCCGACAGGGTTTTATTCTTTTTCAACTTTGACCTTTTTTACTGTAACTTTTGTGGTACAATCAAAAAGGAGAAGGAAAAACTCAGTCCCGGTTTCTTGTTCAATAGAAACAAAGAGAGAAGATCCCAACCACGAATAGTTCAGTCACTCTCGGCGAATTTTTCCTCAGTCCAAGTGTCAGCAGTCAAGCGATGAATGTGTGAAAATGAATTGCAAGTGACTTTTACTTATAGGATTTCAGACAAAAGAGTTGGTCCCGACAGGGTTTTATTCTTTTTCAACTTTGACATTTTTAACTGTAACTTTTGTGGTACAATCAAAAAGGAGAAGGAAAAACTCAGTCCCGGTTTCTTGTTCAATAGAAGCAAAAAGAGAGAGAGAAGATCCCAACCACGAATAGTTCAGTCACCCTCGGCGAATTTTTCCTCAGTCCAAGTGTCAGCAGTCAAGCGATGAATGTGTGAAAATGAATTGCAAGTCACATTTACTTATAGGATTTCAAACAAAAGAGTTGGTCCCGACAGGGTTTTATTCTTTTTCAACTTTGACCTTTTTTACTTTAACTTTTGTGGTACAAAATTCCTATTTCTAATTTGACTTGTGTCACTTGGTCTTCCTCGTGGACCAAGGGTTAGGGTAAGAAGGTCTTCTAGGTGTTTTGAGGTTAAAGCAAGTGGTCCCAAGGGTTAGGGTAAGAAGGTTTTCTAGGTGTTTTGAGGTTAAAACAAGTGGTCTCTAGGGTGCTTCGTGCCCACTCGAAGTACATATTCATAAATAGGGAGAATTACTAATGCTTTTAACTTGAACTCTTGTGTCACCAAGATCGGGTACTAGGTGTCTCAACCAGGGGTAGCTAATTCCTGGAGAAGGTCACATAGCCCATAGATGAAGGAGAGGAGTGCATCACGTGCCCAGACCTGGTCTAGGGCTTATGGTGATGGCCCAATAACTGACCAGGTGCCTCGTCCCTAAGCTTCATCAATTGACTAAATGTCAAATACTTGGTAACTGACCAAGCACCTCCATTCTCCCGGAGAATGGTCATCATCCCTAGGCTAAGTTCCCCAGTACCACACTAGTTCAAATTCCCGGTAACTGACTAGATGCCTCCATTCAGTGAATGGCCCTCAACTCTAGGTTGAGTCCCATATTCCTGGATTGATTCAAGTTCCTGGTAACTGACCAGGTGCCTCCATTCAGTGAATGGCCCTCAGCTCTAGGCTGAGTCCCCCAGTCCCAGACTGGTTCAAATTCCTAGTAACTGACCAGGTGCCTACATTAAAAGAATGGCTCTCAGCTCTAGGCTGAGTCCCCCAATCCTAGACTAGTTCAAGTTCCTGGTAACTGACCAGGTGCCTCCATTCATCAAGAGAATGGCTCTCGATGCTGCTCAGAAAAAATCAACACTCCCTCTCAGCGAGAGAGGTATTCTCAGCCATACCAAACTTGTCACGAAAGTACACAAAATTTGTTGAAGTCAGAGGCTTGGTCAAAGTATCTGCAATTTGTTCATCTATACGGATGTATTGCATCTTCAGGGTGCCTCTTTGCACTAAGTCTCTAATGAAGTGGTACTTCATTTCAATGTGTTTCGATCTATTGTGAAACACCGAATTTTATGAAAGCTTAATGCAACTCTGATTATTGCAATGAATAATCATTGAGTCAAGTTTTTCATCGAACAGATCATAGAGAAGTTTCATAAGCCAAACTGTTTCCTTGTAGGCATCACTAGCAGCAATATACTTAGCTTCAGCTGCACTCAAGTTCTTCAGGAACATCTGGAATTTGAGGCTCAGATTCTTCTTCCTCCCTCTGAACTTCTGAATCTGGAATCTCAGAAGGGGATTCTTCTACATCATTTGGAAGCTCTTTTGATTGACGAAACACAACTTCTTCATGGAATATCATGTCTCTACTGACTTAATGTACCTTTGTCCAGGAACATAGATGTGGTAAGCTTTCGAACTTTCACTGTAACCAACAAATATGCCTTTCTTTCTGGAAGGCTTTAGCTTAGCCCTATTTTCTTTTTTTATATGAATATACATAGGAGTGCCAAAAATTCTCATGTGGTCAACTGCAAGTTGTTTGCCTGTAAATACTTCTTCTGGTATCTTTTCCCCCAAGATGGCATGAGGGATTCTGTTTTGAACATACACAACAGTGCATGCAGCTTCAACTCACAGAGATAAAGGAAGATCAAGGTTAGTCAGCATAGCTTTAACAACTTCACATATCATTATATTCTTCCTTTCTGCAACCCCATTTCGTTGAGGGTTGCAAGGCACTGTTATCTCCCTCTTGATTCCTGCGTCTCAGAAAAAATCATCAAACTCATTAGATTCATATTCACCTCTATTATCTGACCTTA
This sequence comes from Pseudotsuga menziesii, assembly GCA_001517045.1. Taxonomy (NCBI): domain Eukaryota; kingdom Viridiplantae; phylum Streptophyta; class Pinopsida; order Pinales; family Pinaceae; genus Pseudotsuga; species Pseudotsuga menziesii. Next base: position 178,310 of record LPNX011171847.1, read on the forward strand.
GGATACGGATATGTCTTTCTGTCTGGTTTTCAATCAGAGCCTTGAACTCTTTGAACTTGTCAAAAGTTTCACTCTTAACTTTGAGAAAGTAGATCCAGGACTTGCGAGAGTGATCATCTATGAACAAAACATAGTACAAGCACCCACTCAAGGAGGGTGAAGACATAGGAGGCCCACATATGTCAGAATCAATCAAGTCCAAGATTCCTTTAGATCTATTCTTGCTTCTGGAAAAAGATTTCTTAGTGTTCTTACCTAGAGAACAACCTTTGCAAACACCATTATGTTCAAGAGAAAACTATGGCATACCTGTAACCATCTTTTGAAGGCCAGGAAGAGCTATATAGGGAAGGTGTCCAAACCTTCGATGCCACAATTCACATGGGTCAACTGTGTTGAGAACCAACGCTTGTGTGGAATTATCGAAAGCTTTGTAAAGACCTGTCTCTCGAACTTCAATCAATTCAGATAATTTAGCTTCTCATTCTTTGCCCATAGTGGGACCTTCTTGCCCATGAAGAGAACCCTGCAGCCTTTGTCTTATAAGCCAACAATGGAGAGGAGTTTCTTCTTCAAACCAGGGACATATAATATGTCTTCAATATGCAAAATAGTCCCTGAATCAAGTTGAAGTGAAGTTGATCCAACTCCTTCAATTTTGTAGGTGGTGTCATCCCCAAGTTCTACTTGAGTAGTGAACTTCTTCTTTCTGTAGCTGGTAAGTGCTTCACAAAAACTTGACATATGTCTAGAAGCACCACTATCTACTAACCAAGAGTTAGCACTGTTAGTGATGGATCCTAAAAGAGCAGAGATCAGGTAGTATTCTCTTCTTGGTTCATCTTCTTTGGAAGACTTAGCATTCTTCTTCTTCTTGGGTTCTTCTTCTTCTACTGTAGAAGCTTGGAACCTTCTTTTGAACCTTCTCTTTGGCTTCCTGCAATCCTTGGAAAAATGTCCAATCTTATGACAATTGAAACATTCTAAACTTGGAGCATCTGAATGTTTACCTTGTGGTTTCTTTTCCTTCTTTTTCTGAGTGAAGGGATTTTTGAACTTCCTTGTCTTAGTTGTAAGAGCAAGGTTCCCTTCCTTGGTGCCATTTGATCTATTTTGAATTCTTTCCTCTTCTTCCAAACAATCATGCCAAAGTTTATCAAAGTTTGGCAGAGATTCACGTCCACTTACTGCTGCGAGAAAGGTTTTCCAAGAACTAGGAAGACCATCAAATACAATATGTACAAGATCATCATCATCCACAATTATACCAATAGCAGAAAGTTGGTCTCTTACCTGAGCAATCTTAATGAAGAAGGGGGCAACTCCTTCATCCTTATTCATCTTTAATGTACGAAGCTTAGAATTCTTCAGTACTCTCTTCTGGTTGGGTTCCTTCTTTTCATATAAGTTAGTCAAGGTGTCAAAGCATTCTTTGGCAGTCCTCAATGGTGTGATGGTGGGCATCAAGGTCTCCTTGATCGAGTAATAGATGATCCTCCTTCTCTTTGCTTGCTTCTTCTTGAAGGCAATCTTTCCAACATTAGATGTAGGTTCTTTTGTGGCATTAAGAACCAAGTCATCAAGGTCATTCTCTTCCAAGGTGGCCATGAGCCTAGCTTTCCAAGAGTTGTAGTTGGTTGATCCTTCAAGCCTTTCTTTCGGTATGAAAGTGTTGGTGTCCATCACTGATTAACAAGTCCGTTATGTAAGTCTGCAAAGTGCCCCAATCTCTAGGAGTTACAGTGATATGCTCTCTTACTGCAATCTTCACATGCAAAGCTCTGATACCATGTTGAATTTTAGCATGTGCATGTATTCTTTAAAATTTTGCAAAATGTAATATAGATAACAATAACACAAGTGCAGTGACCAATCAAGCATCACACAAATCAACACAAGATGTTTTCACGGGAAAACCTTTAAAGGAAAAAAACCCCAAAAGCATTAGTAATTCATCCCTTAAATGAGATGACCGAGTTTGCATTAGATATTTTGATAAACGTACCAACAAAATTGTTAATGTCTTCCAAAATCTCCATATCCCAGTATTCCCCTGGTAGAGAGTACAACCTAATCTAGATTGGCGCCATCCTCATGTCTTCTTTCTTCGGATTGAAACATTATTTCTAAGGTCTAAGGAAGAGCCCATCCAAATAGAAAAACTAAGGTCCTCCGTCCAAAACCCTATTTCGGTCTTCCAAACTAAGAAAGCTTACCATGAGAAAGCCTTTAGATCCTAGTTGCAGCTCATAGTGCCCTCTAGGCTTCCAAGTAGAATTTATCAACCAAATAAGGGCTTATTCAAAGGGAAACATTCCCACAAATTTCCCGATCAACGCATGGTCCTTCGTGTACTGGATTTGAACCCTTGGGCTTGCATATCAGATCTACAATCCTAGGACTTGACTCACCCTAGGTACGCACCATCCAGATCTACTCCCTTGCTGCTCGCCATGAGTCTCACCCGATCCCTCTCCTCCCATTTCGTTCATCCATATTGGGATGCTCCTAATCCGCACTTCTGTAGAAGAAATCCATGGGTGGGGTTGATCCCCACCCTTCGTTCCACCCTCCATGGGAACTTGCCTACCTCCGTGTTGGTTCGAGTTGGTTCGATCGCCCAAATCACCGTCGCCAAGTCGAGAAACTCCGACCTTTTCGCAATTCTCTAATCTCTTCTATATGCATTTTTATCTTGCATTGGATCCAATAATTGTGTTAATTTAAGTTCCCTCTAATATAGGGAACCATAGAATTTGAAGTTTTTCGGCATACGAGTAGGAGAAAATTTAAAGCTTAGGTCATTGTTCATTTTAGATAGGTCTCTATTGAACACATCCACTTAGATTGATTCAATGAAGGATTCTATATTCTTTCACTAATTAGTTGACTTCATGTTATAGGGAGTCTTACATTGACTTGTTAAGACTATTATTCCTTTATAAATCAATTTGTATTGATATTGTGAAATATGCTTAGATATTAAGCATAATATTATGCTTCAATTGAATATCTTGTGGGAACCTATACAATGGAAATTGAGAACAATTCTTTTCAAATCAATTGGATATTCCGAGTGCATATTCTGAATAAGTTTTTGTTTCTAAAAAATCCTTTGAATAAGTTTTTATTTGTGGATGTAAGTACATAATCATTTGTCATAAGTCTTAAACCACAAAAAGCAAGAAAATAATAAATAATGCAATACGATTCCTAAACCATTAAACCATAATAGCAAGAAAATAAGAAATAATGCATTAATTCTTAATGAACCTTAATGACTTATCCTATAAAATGAGTAAAACTATTTCAAAATAAAAGTTATACTTGGAATTATTGGCAAGTGATATAATATTTTGTGTGGAACGTTTTTTTCTTTTCATCCAAATGGTAAAGCAATTTATTTTGCATTTTTCACAAACTCATATGTATGTTGTCTTTTCTACATACTAATTATCTTTGCACATTGGACATGCATACTATAACATGTAGTTGACACCTAAATCACTCAACAAATTTATTGTGAAATAATAGTAAATGTAATTTAACACTTAAATGTGAAATACATTTTTTTAGATAATAATTTATTTTACATTTATTTCTCTTCGAGTGATTTTGAAATAAATATAAACTATTAACTCAATCAATAAATAAATGTAAATAATTTGTTAAATGATTTAAATCTCAACTACAAATACAAAACAATATATTTTATATTTATTGTGAAATACTAGTTTTTTATTTTAATTTGTAGTTAACACTAAAATCTCTAAAAACAATTAATTTTAAAGTAAAGAATAAAATATAAAAACAATTAATTTTAAAGTAAAGAATAAAATATATATTAAATTTCTGATTTAATAAATTAATGATGACTGAAATGAATATAGGTTAGGTTAAAGTTTTAATAAATATACTAGTTTTTTATTTTTATTTGTAGTTAACACTAAAATCACTAAAAACAATTAATTTTAAAGTAAAGAATAAAATATATATTAAATTTCTGATTTAATAAATTAATGATGACTGAAATGAATTTAGGTTAGGTTAAAGTTTTAATAAATAAAATATAAATTTGTAATATATATATGTATAAACTAATAAAGGAAGGAAAGTGAATAAATAATATATTATTAAAATGACAAATATGAAGTCTTAACATTGTTTTAATGATAATGATAACATGTAGTGTTGCTTTAATGATATTGAGAATAACAAAAGGGTTGATGTTCGCTTAAGCTTTTCAAAATTTCCAACTCTTTAGAGGTAAGAGTTAAGCACTTAGGCAAGAGCTATTCAATGAGTTGCAGAGCATTTAATGTTGCTGGAGTAGGTTTGTTGACCGTTGGATCTCGAGCACCTCAAGCTCCAACGATCATCAAGCTTGCTGCAGCTGCATTAAATGCTCTGCAGCTCAATGGATAGCTCTTGCCAAACACTTCATCTATGGTTTGAAATATATAGAATTGATCCTATATGTTTAAGTTTCAAAAATTATAATTCAGTTCAATGAAAAATTTTATCCATAGTTTTATGGTTCGAAATATACAGAATTGCTGCTTTGTTTTACCTTTCAAAAATTAGGTTTCAATTCAATGAAAAGTTCTCCCCGTGGAATAGGATGCATACGGACAATTCAAGTTTCTCATATAGATAAGCTTTACACATGATCTTGAAAAGTTGCTTTGAGCGAGTTTTGAGTTTAGGTCAGTGTAATTATGACGGCCTTGCTAAACAATGTGGTGTAGTCTATGCTCAACTTTAGTTTTTTTTTTTGACAAAGTGTCTTGTTACTGTGTATTAATTAGCTATTTTCTCCAGTTTTGCAAAGCTGGCGTTACATAAAAATCAATACCAATTTGCTAGTTATTCCGATAAGTTGAATAAGAGAATTATTTAATAACAAAATTAAAATTTAATCTGTCAAATGTTAAATACATACTTAGAGGGGTGGTGAAGAAAAAACTGAAAGTCTTATGTTTCCCAAGATTTTCACTGTATTGCAAAAAAATGGAGGTCGTTGTGTTTCCCAATGTTTAAATACTATATTGCATCCTAATTTTCAATTATTTCTGAATTTGGATGAGTTAGTTGTATTATAAAAATTGAACTGAGTTGGATGGAAATGAAAATTTTGGATGAGTTCATTGTATTATCAAAATCAAAATGTATATTGAGTTGAGTTGGTGGCAGTTTTTTAAAATCGGAGTTGTCTAACTAGGTGACGATTTTTTCTTGTTTCGGCTCGGTTTTACCTGTTTCTGGTCACTGAGTTTTCAAAAAACTTGCAAAAACATTGCTAGATCTTATAGAGTTTGGGTATTTGGGGGTTTACATGTCGCATGGTTTCATTTCTGCACTTAAAATTGCCCAACAAACAACAGAAATTACAAGATTTTGTGAGTTAAATTCACCTGATTCTAGCTGAAAATCAACGGGAAAGTCCAAATCGTCCCCTAGACAGCTCCTTCAAAATCCAGAAGCTTTGATATGACAATTGTACTGGGTAAATGCACCCAGAGAAGTGAGGTGCTCTCCAACCGATTTTGGAGGAGATCCTTTCAGGTTATTCACTTTATGCTGACATACATAAAAATAGTTAAAAAAAAAAGAAAAAAAGAAAAAAAATAATTATATATAGACTTAAATAAAATAAAAAAGCTAAACTAACATAGATCCATTTTAAACCCAGAGCTATCAAGTACTCAGTGGGATCCAAATGATTAAAAAATGTACAGCTCAACATAGCTTAGTAAGTTCATCCACATATGTGCTCTAAAAAGAGATCTTGGTGTGAATGACCCCATTAGTAACTCAATCCTAGAGCCCCTCTTCACCCATGTAAGAAAGCTAAGAAAGAGCTATCAATAACTAACCTCTTGCTCAGGCTTTACTGTTACAATAGCTACAGAGCCGGCAGTTAAATCTAAGCTGTACAACATATACCCTGGTGCATATTCCTTGAGATCTGGAACAGACTGGGCTGCGGGTGTGTGATGGGAGAGTTGTCGCTGTCTGGAGTTGATACCAGGTATGGGGTGGCAAGGGTGGGTAATCTCATTGAAAACTGGACAATGGCCCGGACTCCCATGGCAGAATGCGTTATGGTTTCGCAACAGGTTTTTCGGCTGACGAACATCCATGTGCATATTAGCGTGTTCATTGGGCATGGCATATGGGATGACGAACATCCATGTGCATACTGGCATGTTCAATGCGCATGAACATGCGCAATGCGCATGGCATATGGGATGATAGCTCTGGGCTGACTCCGCTGGTTAAAATATGAATGGTAAAGCCACAATAAGCATGGAGAGTCTAGACTTCAGAGGGCATCCACTATACACCGTAGTTGCACGGGTATCGCTCTCGGGATTTTGGTAACCTGTACACAGCGTTTCCCCGCTCCTAGGAGCTTGGGAGCTGGTGCAAAACGTCCCCTTTTCTATGAGAGTTTCTTTGGGAACTTGGAGCTTTTTGGGAGCTTTTTGGGAACTTGCTTTTGCCGTTACCTTTTTATTGGGAGCTTGTAGAAGTTCCTTGCCTGTTTGGGAGCTTCCAGAAGCTCTCAAATAGAGAGGGAGCTTCTACAAGCTCCCGACCATGTGGAGGCCAAAATCATAAGAAAAGTTTTGAAAATCAATTGAATGATTGAAGTTTATTGTGTCAAGAAATCACCAATAATAAAAATTTCAATTGAATCCATCAATAATGCCATTTTTATTTTATTTTCAAGGTTATATAAATAAAGAGGGCCCACACTCTTAAATGTTTAGATCCATTCACACTCAAAATATAGGTTGCAAGTGTACTTAAGTGAATACAAATGGATCTTTTACAATACTAAGATATAGAACAACTTTAATTAATATCTCAAATGATTATAGCTGGCTTAAGTTATTCATACTGACTGATGTAGCAATTTAGGATCATAAACCATATCAAACTCAAGATACCAAAAAATTTGAAAATTTGTTAGTTGAACTTAAAACAATCAAATTCATTTACATTAGAAGTAAGTAGTAGTTACCACACAAAAAATGCAAATGCACCCCAAGACTAAGCACACTTAGGAGCAATAATATAGATGGAGTTGGAACAAGGAATAAGAAAAATATTGAATCTTATGATTTATGAAGCTATTGGTGCTTCCTACACATATATGCAACTTGCATTTACAAACTCGTACTATGAGATTTGTATAATATGGGCCTAGAGGAGTGACCAAATTTAAAAAGAATGAATTTCATGACACTACTAGAGGATTAAAAGGATAAAATAGTTTAAGCTATGAAATTAATCAATTATGTTTTTTTAACTTTATTTTTTATAAATATATTTTAAAAAATTAATATATATTATTGTCCCTCCCAAACCTACGTTCCTGCAAATTTGGACGAATCTTCTAACCGTATAGGATACTCGTGTCTACCTACCCAAGGTACCCGCGTTCCAGAAACTTGTGCAACATAGCTATACATAATATGCGGCAGAGTATTAAATGTTGCTATAGTTTATGACTATTAAATTTTAAAACAGCAGTTTTTGTAGACTATTGAATTTTAACTTTTAAAATTTAATAGTTTCTGGTACAGTTTATGACTATTAGATCTTAAAACAGCAGTTTTGTAGACTATTGAATGTTAACTTTTTAAAATCCAATGGTTAATGACTTATATTGCTGCGGCAGTATTTTACGTAGGAATTTCAAATGGAGGACACCCGTCAAAATTGCCAGTAAACATCAAAATCTAAAACGTTTTCTGTATTCTAAGCCAAGCCAGATTTTGACGGTCTCCGTAAAATCTTAGCTGTATTTGACGGGTAAACATCAAAATCTAAAACGTTTTCTGTATTCTAAGCCAAGCCAGATTTTGACGGTATCCGTAAAATCTTAGCTGTATTTGACGGGTAAATTGGTCAATGACAGGCATTTACCCTTGAAATTCCATCCACCCACTGTCTGTCATTATCTGATTACGACTGATACCAATGCTTGTAGACTTCGACTTCATCTTCTAAAAAAGAGTAAGGTCGACCGGGAATATCGGTACACGGAAATTCCATACGCTTTCATAATAATTTTACACGACTTGTCAATTCATGACTTCCCTTCCCCATCCAGACCATTGCAGCATCTTGTGTCCAACCTAGATCTAATTAGACCAGTGTTATAGCGGCCTGTATCCCATATTGAATAGAATCCCTGACAGAGGAGCCTCCAGGTCGAAGATCATGAGGAACTTCGATGAGTATAATTTATACTTTGTCAATTCTTGCAAACAAACAACTATTCTATTTCTTTTGATCGGTTTACAGTTCATTAGCAGTTTTCCTTCCGTTATATCAGAGATTAGCTCATATAAATGCAATAATGCTTCTGCCTACGCCGTAGTAGATACATTTTGGCACAATCTGATTTTCGTACTGAGTGATCTAGCTATGAACGCATCTCAAACAGGGTTCTCGACTTCTTCTTATGGCCAAAGTCCCAACACAGCTTATGGCCTTCTCCAGTGCTCGGAGAACATATCTCTGCAAAACTGCTCAAACTGTTCACAGGAAGCATTTAACGCTGTTGTACAACTTTGTGGAAACGCCACAGGTGGTCAAGTATGGCTAGATGATTGCTTCCTGCGATATGACGACTCTAGCTTCTTCTCAATGCTAGACACTGATGGGATTTATATGGTGAACACAGAGTATATCAATACAGCTGTTCGAAATAATTTTAGAATAACTACTTTTAATCTCCTTTCCAACCTATCTAGTAAGGCTTATGATCATGCCGAAAAGGGATTCGCTGAAGGATCAGTTGCATATTCTTCTGTTAAAACCGTTTACAGTCGAGTTCAGTGCTGGAGAGATATATCCATCAAGGACTGCAGATCTTGTTTGCAATCTGCAATGAATAACCTCTACTCATGTTGTTCTATGAATCAAGGAGCTCAAGCACTCTTGGGAAGCTGCACGGCCCGATTTGAAATATACCCCTTTTTTGATACTTCTGCAGGGAGTAATACTGGTACTCGTCCACCTGCAAACCCTTTAAAAGGAGCTGTCCAGACTCCTCGGCCGGATGGAACAAGTAATGGTCATATAATCTCTCTCTGCTGTTGCATTCACCTTTATGATTTGCACCAATTTGGAATTTTTCAATTTGATTGTTCCAACTTTTATCAATAACAACACAATATCTTACATGTTCTACTCCGCAGGTGGTTCCTCAAAAAAAATACCCATAATATTGGGAATTGTGGGAGGCCTGCTAGCGTTAGTGATCTGTATGTTTGTCATGTGGAGGACACTGAAATCTGTCATTTCACTGAGCCCAGCAACTCATGCGCAGAATGAAGGTAGAATTTACAGTTTGACCTTTGTTTTATGTTATCCCATGACGCTGTTAGATTTTTATTCACTGTTTCTTCTACATGAAAATTACCCAGAATCAACCGTACTCGACCAGAAGCAAATTTATTTCACACTGGAAACGCTCATGCAATCAACCGACAATTTTCATGAAAGTAACAAGCTTGGAGGGGGAGGCTTTGGCTCTGTATACAAGGTAAATTGCACTTTAAATCTAAACATATATTCTAAATTAGTTGGCATATTAATTTTGAAAAACTAAGACATTTAGATATTAAACAGATCTGCAAAGAAATAATGAAAGGAGAGATGCAATTTAAAAAAAAAAAGAGATTGTCACAAAGAAGAGATTGGTGATGCTCGTTTGGTGATTGATTGGGCGGCTAATAGATGTAGTATCAAAATTATGTCCCTTTCAGCTTGGATGGCCAGTATTAGAGCGCTGATTAATGGTTGTTAGCCTCCGCACATGTGGCTGAAAAGCGTTCTTCGAGGGCGCTAGAGGCCAACTTTAGTGTAATTGTAACTACTTCACCACAAACATTACGCAGCTTCGGTCCATATCATGGTTTTTGACAATTGTGTATAAATGCACATTGATTTGATTAGTACAGGGTACATAAGTTGATCGTTGACTGTTAAATTGCTTTAAATTTTCAGGATGGCTATTCAAATTTGAAACTTTATCCAACGATAGTACACAAAATTCCGCTTCAACCTTCATCTTAAAAACCCAGAACTTTATTACGGGCCCAGGCCGGCCCGCCCTTCTTTATTCCATGTGCGGAGCCTATGTGTGTGCATTTCTTTTTCCATATCTTCCGAGAATTTAATCAGGAGGCTGAATCTCTTTTTAAAAAGCTTTCTGGGCGGAAGAGGGTTTTACCTTCAGCGAGTTGTGGATGGATGGGCAGTTTGTTTGGCTGAACCAATTGGTAATTCTTCACCTCTAGTCCCTGGCTTCTTTTGCTTGGGCTCTTGATTTCTCGGTTTCACTCCTGCTTGGATCCTCTTGCTATTTGGATCCAACTATTTTGTGGTTTTCTCTCGTTTGTACTTTGGGCTCTGTTTTGCTATGGTTTGTTATGTTCTGCAGAGATTTGCAGATTTTTTTGAGAGGGGCCTCCTCCTGTTTGTCTACTGGGTGTATTTTCATATATATTTATATTAATAATATAGCTTTTTTTCTTTGTGAAAAAAAAGTGGAGTTTTTTTCAGGAAGAAAAAAGCCTGCCTTGATATTCACATTAAGAATCAAAGGACATCATAACGATCACCCAAAAATTGGGTTTCAGCAAGCACTGCAAACCAGAAAACATCCACATCAACCCGGAGGGTAATCGCCAGGGGAAAAGGCGTAACAGCAAAATAAATGTTCCCATCAGAAAACTGTCTCATCATAAAGAGGAGACTGTCCTCACATCCACATCTATCGAGCGCCAAAAGGGGCTGAACAGCTGTCCAAAAGAGGACGCTCTACTCATCAATCTATGAAGGGAAAAAAACATCCCTCAATCAAAATCAGAAAAGCTGAAAAGTATCTTGAGTAACCAAATGATCCTCAAAAACTTCCTTAAAGAAACCTTTACCCTGAGGGTAAGAGAGCGCTTTTTTAGATAGACGGTCCGCCAACCTATTGTGCTCTCGATAGATGTGGGAGAAAGACAAGGCCTTAAAGCTGCCAATGAGCTTTTTTGTCTCCCTACACCAGTGCCTGAGGTCTGGTGGGGAGAGCGCAGTCAATCCATTCGCCTAGTTGATGATAACTAATGAATCACCAAATACATGGGCAAGAGGGATCCCCATCATTTGGGATGAATGGAGAAAAGCTCATAAGCTGAGCAATTCCGCTTTTGTGTTAGTGCCATATCCGACCCCCAGCGAGAATTCCAGGTGATGAGTCTCATTTAAGAAAATACAATAGCCCACACCAGCAGTCATACATCTAGAGGCTCCATCCATAAAACCACAGGGAAAAATCATGCAGGGAGCACTTCCCAAAAATCTTCTTCGGACTTTCCTTGATGCAATCGGTGAAGGGAGAGCTTTGACAGTACTGATGATCTGCTTAATCAGGCTGTAGGTATTCCTTTTATCCCCCTCAAATAAGGCCCGATTACGCGATTTCCAAAAGATCCACATCATGTGGAAAGGGAGCGAGAAATAGGGAGAGTTCTTGGGCATGTTTTCAATCCAGATTCTGATCATCTCCCCAATCGAGGCAGAGGGAGCAAAAGCTGGGAGATTTAAGATATCACAAACATGTATAGCAACCATCCTCCAAACACAACAATTATTAAATAAGTGCTCAACAGTCTCTTCATCCGCGCAGCAAAGAACACAAATCCCAGGGCCATGAAAGCCCATTTTCTGGAGATTCTCCCAGATGAGGATCCTATTCCGGATAGAGAGCCAAATAAAGCATGAGATTTTGTTGGGAATGCCTCTGTTCCATAGGGAGGACTCTACAAGACTAGGAGCCGGTGGAGAGTGAGAAAATACAATGCAATCATAAACTACCTTAGCTGTGATAGAACCAGCATTCTTTTTATAGGTCCAAACAAGATCGTCTGAACTGTTAGAGAGGCGAATACCCGCTCCATTAAGACTTTCAATGTAATTATTCCAGCTAGTAGAGTAAGATCCACCAAGATCCAAATCTTCTGCAGTATACCAATAGCAATGCGAAGACAGAGTATTATGGGCCTGCGCGAGAGAGCAAATATTCAGGTCTTCCAGGTAAGACCGCAGATCATCAGGGAGACTGAAGAAGGACCGAAAACCAACAATAGGATCGATACCTAGGAGAATATTTTCACCGTTCCCCACCTGCCATGCTAAATGTGAGCCCATCCAAGGGAGGGTCTGAACAAAGCCTCTCCATATAGCAGAAGCACAGCGCGTGATAAAATTCTTATTCCTGAGCCATTCAACCACAGTGGAACATTTAATATATTTAGTGAGAAGGACCTGTGACCACAAACCATTTGATTGAAGAACCCTCCATAAATTTTTGAGACAGAGTGAAATACTGAACCAATGAAGGTTTTTGATACCCCAGCCCCCACATTCCTTAGGCCATGACAGGTCATCCCAGCTTGCCAAATGAAACTTTTTGTTTTTATCAGAGGATCCCCATAGAAAGTTAAACATGATACTTCTGAGCTTCTGCAAGATGGTGGCAGGAATAGAAGCAAGTCCCATCCAATAAACAAGAATGCTAGTAAGAAAAGATTGAACAAGAACTAGTCTGCCTCCCAGGAAAAGATACTGGAAGGTCCAGTTACTAATTCTCTTTTCAAATTTTTGGAGCAGCCAAATTCAGTCATTAACACGATACCCAAGAGTTTTTAGAAAATAACCCAGGTAAGTGAAACCAGAATGAAGAGGTAACATTCTGTAGGGCATAGAATTAGCAAAGGAGTTTTGTACTACATTGTCCATATTACAGAAGAGAAGACAAGACCTTTCAACATTGATTTTCATACCGGAGGCCTTGCTGAAGGTTTCAAGAATTACTTCAAAGGCCGACCAATCAAGAAGAGTACTTGAGCCCATCAAGATAACATCATCCACGAAGAGAAGGTGGGAGAGGGCAAGGGAGGGAGAAATTTGTATGCCTTTTATGAGACCATTGCTTCTGGCATCCCGAATAAGAAGACTAAGACCCTCTATGACAAGAATAAAGAGGAGGGGGGATAAAGGACAGCCTTGACGAATACCTCGCGAAGCAGTGAAGAAGGCCAAGGGGGTACCATTAACCAGGACCGCGAAATGGACAGAAGTGATACAAGTCATAATCCAATTAACATTAAAGAAGGGGAGTACCGATTTGGATCAGGATGACTCTGACATAGGACCAGTCCACACGGTCAAAAGCCTTGGTAAGGTCAAGCTTTAGAATGAAAGCACAAAGATTCTTAGTCTTGATGGAGTGAAGAACCTCCTGAACAATACCAATAGGCTCAGAGATTTGACGATCTTTAAGGAAGCCAAATTGTTCCCGAGAGATACCCACATCCAAGAAGGGCTTGAGCCTCCCTGCAATAATTTTAGCAATAAGTTTATAGAGCAGGTTGCATAAGGATATGGGACGGAAATCGGCAAAGGTACGGGGTTTATCTTTCTTAGGGATGAGAGCCAGGAAAGTCGAGTTCAAAGAAGAGGGAACAAACCCCGACGCCCTTGTCTGGTTAATAACCTTGAGAAGAATAGGGCTCGGGATATCAAAGAAATGTAAGTAGAATTCAACAGGCCAACCATCCGGACCCGGGCTACGGTCTTTTTTAAAAGCTTTGAGGGCAAGTTCAATTTCAAGGAGACTCGCCGGCTTTGAGAGGAGAGAAGACTGTTCAGAGGGGATAAATCTGGGAAAGAGCGAGATAACTTTAAGTTGTTCCTCAAGGCTGGTAGAACCCTCATCTTTGTAAATATTAGCAAAGAAATCTTTACCCATTTCCTTTAGGGAAGCCTCATTCTCAATTAAAACCCCATCATGGTCTACGAGAGACCAGATAGAGTTATGAACCCTTCTCCCCGAGGCAACAACATGAAAAAACTTAGTATTCGAGTCACCCTGAGAAGCCCATTTAATTCTACTTTTCAGCTGCCAAGTGAGAAGGAAGTGGTTCAGGATTCTATGTCTCTCAGCATTCAGGCGTGACAGGGTGACCGTATCTGCTCCAAAGAGAGAATGCCCTTAGAAGGACCAGCAAGGATGGATTCTATTGCTAATTCCAGGTTTGTAACACCCCGTTTTGACATTTCTACCTGAACTACTATTATATGTTGTATTTGTTTGATTGTGAGACCTCGTCGGTTTGACGACACTATGGACATATGGTTCTATTATTTTGCCGATATATATATGTGTGTGTGTGATGATAGATTATGGTCGGTAGTCATGTTTAGGTATGTATCATGTGTTAATTATGTCAAATGTATGGAAATTACTAAATGATGGGTACGTGGATACCGTTATAGATATATGTTGAAATAATGAATGTTATGCCAAGTGTATGGCGAATGAATGAGTTTATTGTTGTAATGTTGTGATGAGATATATGTGTACATATCGAGGATTATGCACGATATCCTATATTGTATGTCGAGGACTAACTTACAGGTTGAAACGGCTAAGTGATAGCTGGATCCTACGAGGTGGGAGGACCTCGGGGACATGGACTTCTAAAGATAAAATGGTATGCGAATGATGCATTATTTGCTTTCGTATGGTTATTATGCTGTTTATTATGATGTATGTTATGACATGGGTGGGGTAGAGTTCCAGGAAACTCAACCGCCCAGATCGGTTATACGATGACAGACCGAGTACAAGTGCAACGCTGTTGTTATGTCGAGTAGACATAGTCCCTTGTTCCATTAGGGGGGTGGAGGCTTTACCCACCGTTTATCCTCAAAACCCAGAGTCATGGGAGGGCTGTGCTACGGTGCGCTCCCCAAGGTGTGTGATGATGACTGGTGGTTGCCTGCTGGGGAAGCTTGGTTGATGTGGTCGACACTTCCGCTTACGAGTTCTAGCTGGAACCGGTCATGGCTTGACATTCCAGGGTAGTCCAGCAGAGGACAGGATAGGATGTGGAAGTTAGTAATGATGTAGGTAGATAGATGTAGCGTGAAGTAAGGGTGAAAACAAGATCTAACTGTAGGTGTGTAAAACCCTTGATTAGTATGTGTCGTAAATCAATGATGTATGAATTGTCGTAACATGGATTTCAGTAAGCTAATGGATCATACCTTGTAAACTATGCTAAAACATGTGTCGGTAAATAACAAGTTTCTTGATTATGATTGATGTATGTGAATTATTACTTTTAGTGTACTTACGTGAGGAATGTAAGCAGTAGCTACGCTTACATAACTCGCCTACATATTATGAATTACATGAAATGTTGTTGAGTAATAATGTCAATTAGTGTTGCCTAATATTAATTACTGTCGTTAATAATTAACTATTGTTGATCAATGTAAATGATGTCGATTAAAGTTAATAATGATGATTAGGGTTAATTAGTGTTGATAAGACTGCTATTAATTAGATTGTAAGTTTTAAATAAATGTTCATAATGTTAAGGTCTCTTAATAATATTATTATTAACTTGAATAATAAATGTCAATTGAGTGTGAATGTCGATTAGTTAGTCCTACTAAGGCTAATATTAACTTGTTTATGAGTGTTAAATAATTATGAATTATGTTAATTAAGTTTAACTATAATTAAGGTTTGACTAGTGAAGGTGGTAAATATTTCCATTAATGATCATTAAGATTAATTAAAATTAATTTGGATAAGGTAATAAATAAATATTAAGTATGTAAATGATCTTTAAAAGGTTTATATTGTTGATTGTGGCACGTACATTAAATGTTTCAGAGAGTTTTAATTAGTCAAAACATAAATAATTATTGAAGTTGAATGATTGTTTGTTAATCAATAAATAATCATGCATTAATTGTTAATTAAATTAAATTAGTGAAGTGTGCAAGTTTAAACTATATATAACATTTATTATTTATGGTCAAATATGGAAAAGAGTAAGGATATGTTTTAATAAATAAAAAGGATTAAAATTTATTGAATTGGAAGTTATGGTTGGGAAGTGACCCAACCAACACCTTGCAATATTAATTTAATATTTAAATTTGTCCAAGTCAACTTAAATTATTTCAAACTAATCCAAGTCCAAGTTAAGGGCTCAAGGACTTAAATGGTAGATGGAAGGGGGTTGGGTAAATTTATGATGAAGATAGGGGTAGTAATGGGGGAGGTTGGCAAACATGAGGATAAAAGGGAGAAAGGAGGAAGGAGAAGAGGAGGATTCTTACTTTAGTTTTTGGAGAAAGTTTTGGGAGAAGAGGGCTGCAAGGAAGGGATTTTTGTTGGAGATTTTGAGGGGATACAACAGCTTAGGCTTGTACTCGGTCTGGGCTCGGGGGTCCAAAGGGGTACCTTTGGAGCTGGGTGGTCGGCGAGACCTCGCCAGTTGGCAGGGTGGCACGACTGGTTTGGGCTGGTTGAGTTTCAGAACTTGGGAATGACTTTTGGCTGCAGAGAAAAGCAAGGAAAAACGGCAAGCAAGGACAGCAACAAAGGAGGATCTACTAGCTACCTACAGGTATTTTCCAGCAGCATTATGGCAAATTCTGTTTATTAGATTTTAAAAGTTTACATGGCAAATTCTGTTTATTAAATATTAAGAGTTTATATGCTGTGATCATCCTTGCCTACCTGCATAGTTAACAGTAAAGTGTTAGAAGTAGATAAAACAGAATCATAGATTTTAAAACTATATATATATATATATAGTGAATTTTCTGACTGTAATTAAAAGTTAAAGGAGACCCAGTAGGGGGATCTACACATGGTATCAGAGCTTAGGTTCGAATGCTGGAACCTTTAAGGCCTAAACAAAAGAAGAAGAAAAATATTTTAATATTACTTCTTGTTTTTCAAAAAGGAGTGCTTATTGGATTTGTAGTATTCTTAATCAGTCGCACAAGTAGCGAGAGCATAAGCCATAGGGTTTGACCCATAAAGCACCCCAATAAAAGTGAAATAGATAACTATGATAATCTCTATCTGAACCAACAATCATAATTTCCATGATACTAAATCTGAGTAGAATGGAACTTCTGTAATAGCATTCTTTGGGTTAAGAAGTATTTCCAAAGATGAAACCAGGGAAGTATTCCTGCATCTTCCAAAAGAGTCCTCCCCAATCCCCAAGAGTAAAATACCCAAATAGAAATTTGCCTATCATCTTTTAGGATCTCAAGGAATTACAATTTCATAATGCAGTCTTACAGAAGTCAGGAGCATTTTGAGTTAGATGCATAATGCATTGCATATTTGAGTCCAGCTAAATCAAATGGAAAACATATTTCCAATCATTCTGATGTATTTTGATTCAAAAGAACTATAACCCATAATATATGTTGTTTGAGGGAATATCATGAATTTGTCTTACTGAGCATGAAGATTTGTTTCCCACTCATAAGCACTAGCAATTTCTCCTCGGAGAGATTCTACTTCTGCTGCAAGTATTTTAATCTGATCATCTTTAGCAATATCTGATCCCCAAGGAATTTTCGGAATGCTAAACAAATTCCAAAGAGATGCTGGTTTATTATTTCGCGCCCACAGTGCATCTTGAGACCTTGATGGCGTAAATAGGATGTTTTCAATGTCAGTAATGGTGGGTGATGTCCCAAAGTGGTCTGAAATTTCCTCAGTTCTTTCATAGCCATCAAATAGCCTCTTTCTTGCCTCCTTAAATAGCAGCCATTCAAAGTCGGTCATTCCAAAGCAGGCACGATGGCTTCTTTTTAAAGTAGTAAAGGACAGACCATCCACATTTTCCTTTTGGAAAATTTGCAAATAAACTTCCATGCGATTCTTTTCAAAAGGAACATTTTTTCTGAAACCAGTTCCTGACTTGTTCAGTAGACCAAGATTGCACTACACTTGTCGGATCTGTATCTGAATTTTGTACATCAGTCCTTTCATTATCGGTGTCAGAGTTCTGTGATTCATTGTCAATCGACAAACTTAGATATCCACTTTGTAAAGAATCTGCTGTGTTGACCTTACTGTGTGAGCTTGTTGGCTGCTCGTTGGCCGAGCCGTGACCGTCATCCATTGGATATAGATATATTACACCTGTAGACCACAATCCTCCTCGATATTATTAACATAAAGGCCCTATTGACAGGTTCAATACTCGTATTTTGCCTCAAGGGTTTGCAGGGCAGAACGTGTCGCTTCCTGATTGACTGCATATACTGTTAATACGGTTTGGTCATGCTTGGGAAGTGTAAATGGATTTCAGGCAATTGCCAGAAGCATTCCAATCTGGGTCACGCGTTAAGGGTGTATCCTCCCATCTGCGAGTCAGACCAACCAAAGAATGCCTAGCATATATATTGATGTGTTGCACCAAGCCTCTGGTTATCCATTGCAAGCCTTTGCAGCTCTTCGTATTGACCTGCCAATCTCCGTTTCATGAGCTCAATATGAGGCATTTGCTCCAGAGGATGAGGCCCTAAAGGATGTCGCATAACTGGACCAAATGGGTCCGGACCCATGCCTAGGTGTCTTCGTGGCATCCCTCGCCCAGCCATTTATGTAAAAGTCCTGTATTTTCTGTAAGACGGACCTCCTGGCAATGATTTAAATGACTATGATACCAGCGGGCAATAACTTCCTCCCGGCGACTGGTGCTTCTTGTTGTGATGCTACTTGCGCTGGGCTTCCTTTTGCTTATGGAGATCCTCTTAAATAACGCCATGAAATCCCTCTGTAAGCTCTCCTCCATGGACGGCAATTGGCATTCACTTTCTCACCTCACCTGTACAAACGACAGCTAGTAAAATTCAACATGAAATCACAGAGAACTGAAAAATGAATAAATCTAGGAATCTACAGTTCAATTCATGCGCTAGCCAGGGCTTTAAAAGTTGGGGTTTAGGGTTGTTGCACACATTACTGTAGCCATGTTAAATCAACGAGTTACAGTATTGATGAAACCCTACAGGGCACGGGCGAAGCCCATAGGGCGCGGCCCGCAGGGAGTTGGGCGCAGCCTGGCCGGCACGGCCGTGAGCCTACGGCCGGGGCTCAGCCCGGCCCAGTGGCCTACGGCCAGGGCAAAACAAAAAAAAACAGCTACAGTGTTAAAAAAAAAAAAAATTACATTGAATTTTACCTGATTTTTCCAAACGCAAAAGTTCTTCCTATGAATACATGACGAATCTACTGCGCAAACAGTAGAATACCCATGTACAGCAGGCTGCAGGTAGGCATGTAAAAACCAGAAGTTGTAGGAACCAATCCTTTATTATCAAAATTTAATCACATGAGCAATACGGTTTGAGAAGAGAACATCTGCTCTACACTAGAGATAAGAACACGGCTTATACTGCACAATAGCCGACCTGAGCCAAGCTATGAAGGGTAAAGCCGAACGCCCGATGCTCAGAGGAACTCAAGGGTTTGGGTCTCTACCTTCTATCGGAGGTGCCCTTGGTGGAAGGGAGGGAGCGCTGGTGGTCTCCCAGGCTCTACAAGGCGACTAGGGTTTATTTCGTTTTTATTTTGATATATATTATTTATTTTAATTTAATTTATTATTAATAATTCGTAAAACAAATGGTATCAATTTATTAATAATAAATTTATATATATANCATATAGTCGAAGGGGCAAGACCAACACGGAATCTTGAAAACGAGATACCACGAAGACCAACATGACGAGCTGATCGCTAGGACATGGATTCTAATTCATGACAAAATGTTGGGTAAACACAATGCTAGACTTAAAACTTAGGTTATTATATTAGTAAATTATTAAATTATTAATTGTTAATAAGAGCGAGGCAATAAACATTAATTGAATATCTTGAAGAGTGGATGGCAACTTGATGAGGGTTGTGTGGAATCCAATACCTACACCTACATAGAATTATTGCAGTATATCTAGTACCGGGTGGCCTCAAGATGGCCTGATCGAAACGTCCTGAACTATAGCTCTTAGAGTAAACGCTCATAAATTAGGCATGACGCATTTTGAATTAATTGTTGAGTTTGATGGTAAATTAGTCATGATGTCGTCATATGCTAATTATTTTAGTATTCCATGTAGCAGGGATAAACATGGTAAAAACGCGAGCAGGCCGGGGGCGAGGTCAGGCTACGGCATTACCTGAGCCGAATGTGCCAGCACCATCGCCAGAGACCATCCTTATACTGTGCTCGTTGGAAGCAATAAACAAAACACTCAGGGGACTAGCACAGAGAGGAAGTGCTACCTCGGAGGTAGAAGTGGATGCCCCTCCACTAAGGGAGGAAGTTCCTGTGGTAGAAGTGAATACGGTACCAAGAAATCCGCACCAGGATATCAAGAGGGAACTTCAGAAGATAAGGCTTCCAGAATTTTCAAGGGGTCGATCAGGGATACGAGCAGAGTCGTGGTTGGAAGAGATGACCAAGTGCTTGACCTTGCAGGAGTACACCTCCACATCCAAGACCAAATTGGCCATATTTCAGCTAAAGGGGGTTGCTTTGAACTGGTGGGGAAACCAAGAAAGACAGCTACACCTTACACCAGACACGGTTCCATAGGAACTGTTTGTGGAAAAATTCAAAGGGAAGTACCTACCCGCATCCTACCAGGAAGAACAAGCAGGGGCTCTTCATGCCTTGGTACAAAGGCATCTATCGATGGAGGAGTATGAAGAGAGGTTCATGGAGTTAGTAAAGTATGTCCCTTACTTGGACAATGACGAACGCCAGGTTGAGCGCTTCGTGTATGGGCTCAATGCCAAGATCAGGGCTCAGGTACGGATGTGGAAACCGTCTTCAGTCGCCGAAGCAGTAGATTGTGCTCGTTACACTGAGGAGATGTTGGGTGCAAAGCCCATCAGGTCATTCAACTCTCAGCAGTCAGGGTTTGCAGGGAAGGCCCCTCGAAGCTACCCTCGGGGAGGATATGCGAGGCCACCTCCCTACAGGAACAGGAGCACACCAAGAGTCGCAGCGGTAGACAGATCAGTGGCAACTAGGGCGGTGCCCCAGTCAGCCATAGGAACTCACCAGTGTGTGAGGAATTTAAGAGGATCAGCCGGTAGAGGAAGGGGTCCTAGGGGGAGGAGCCCCTCTCAAAGATCTGAACAGTTTAATTCGCCCACTCCATTACAGGTTGCTTGTTGGGGATGTGGAGGTCCACATTACCAGCGTGATTGTCCCGAATTACGATCCGGTACAGTGCATCAAGAAGGAAAAGCCCTAATGGGGTGTGGGGGTAGTAGGCATCATATCTCGGCTGCAGTAAACAACCATCAAGCATAGCACCAATCCACTGTGGTGGAATCATCAGGTACGGTCAATAATGTCAAGCTTAGAATATTGTTTGCTCCTGGCACTACTGATAGTTTCATTTCTCCATATGCATTAGACAAATGTGGGTTGGCAGCCTACGAACATGACGATTTCAGCTTAGTCGAAATGGCTTCGGGGGTAAAGAAAGCAGTAGGACCTAATGTCGATAAGTGTGTGGTGGATCTCGGGGTGTGTGTTGCACAAGTCAAAGTGTACGTCACCACTCTCGGAACTTATGATCTCATCATCGGTATGAACTGGCTTGAGGAACATCGAGCTTTCTTGGACTGTTATGGAAAGAAGGTTCTTTGCATTAATGACAACGGAGAGGCCATCAAGATCCAGGGTATCAAACGGAAGGTGTCCCTACGTTTCATATCAACGATGAACGTAAAGCGATGTATGTGGCAGGGATGCCAGTTGTACATTGTTGAAGCAGTAAACAGTGAGAAGGGACCCTCCTTTGATGACCATCCAGTGTTAGCCGAGTTCAGTGATGTATTTCCAAAGGAATTACCTGGGTTACCTCCTAAAAGGGAACTTGATTTTACAATTGAGGTAAAGCCCGGTGCAGAACCAACATCGAAGACACCTTATAGGATGACGGCCCCAGAACTGTGTGAGTTGCAAATGCAGTTGAAGGAATTGCTAGATCTAGGGCTCATCAGACCAAGTATTTCACCGTGGGGTGCGCCAGTAATCTTTGTGAAGAAGAAGGATGGCTCCTTGCGTCTTTGTATAGATTACCGAGATTTGAATAGAGCCACCGTAAAGAATAGGTACCCGATACCTCGAATTGATGACCTCTTTGATCAAATGAAAGGGGCGACCGTCTTCTCAAAGATCGACTTACGATCAGGTTACCACCAGCTACGGATTAAGGAAAGTGATATACCTAAGACTGCTTTTCGAACAAGGTTTGGGCACTATGAGTTTGTGGTGGTACCCTTCGGTTTGACCAATGCCCTAGCTGTATTCATGAGTCTCATGAATAGCGTGTTCCGAAAATACTTAGATCAGTTTGTGCAAGTCTTCTTGGACGACATCCTCATCTACTCTAAGAATGAACAGGAGCACAAGGAACACTTGCGAATAGTGTTGTCATGCTTAAGGGAGCATCAGTTGTATGGTAAGTTGTCCAAATGTTCGTTCTATCAGAAGGAGATCCATTACCTAGGGCATATAATTTCCGGTGAGGGAATTTCTGTTGACCCTGAAAAGGTGAAGGCCATAATGGATTGGCCCGTGCCAAAGAATGCGCATGAAGTAAGGAGCTTCATGGGGTTAGCCGGGTATTATAGAAGGTTTGTTGAAGGTTTCTCAAAAATAGCGAAACCCATAACTACCCTACAACGTAAGGGCACTAGGTACGAATAGACAGATGAATGCGATGCCGCATTCACCGAGCTGAAAAGACTATTGACAAGTGCACCAATTCTACGAGTTCCAGCTATGGAGAAGAAATTCACAGTTTGCACCGATGCTTCAAGGCAGGGTTTGGGTGCAGTATTGATGCAGGAAGGTGGGGTAATAGCTTATGCATCGAGAAAGCTAAAACCACATGAAGAGAATTACCCTACTCATGACCTAGATTTGGCTGCAGTGATGTTAGCTTTGAAGCTTTGGAGACATTACCTTGTTGGACGAAGCTTTGAGCTCAAGTCTGATCACCAAAGCTTAAGGTATATCTTCACTCAGAGAGACCTAAATGCTAGGCAAAGGCGATGGAGTGAATTCATGAGCGAGTATGATTTTGGGATTTCCTACATCAAAGGGAAGGAGAATGTGGTGGCAGATGCCTTAAGCAGAAAACCAAGACTTTTCTCTCTTATACCTTTGAAGGTGGATTTGAGGGAAAGAATTTTAGGGCAGATACTCGGAGATAGTTGGTACCTAAAGGTCAGAGCGACACTCCAGAATGGGAAACCGGTGGGACCAAAGTTTGAAGGCTACGAGTTGGAAGCCAATGGTTTGCTACGGTATCAAGGGAGGATGTACATTCCTGAGGAGGGAAATATTAGAGAGACTATCCTTAAGGAGGCCCACAGAGCAGTGTATTGTGCGCACTCGGGTGTAAAGAAGATGCATGCAGACATGAAGCAACTCTTCTTTTGGGCAGGGATGAAAAGCGACGTGGTCAAATTTGTCGCTAGGTGCCTTGAGTGTCAGCAGGTAAAAGCTGATCATCACCACCCGGCAGGATTGTTACAGCCGCATGACATTCCTATGTCGAAGTGGGAGGTTATCTCCATGGACTTCGTGGTGGGATTGCCTCTTACCTCTCATAGACATGATTCCATTATGGTCATCGTTGACAAACTGACCAAAACTGCTCACTTCATTCCAGTTAAGGAGACCTATGATGTCACGGATGTAACACGTGTGTTCATAAATGAAGTTGTTCGTCTCCATGGGTTTCCCAAGAAGATTATATCGGATAGAGATTACAGGTTTACATCCAGGTTTTGGACGAGTTTGCAGTCGGCGTTGGGTACTCAGTTGAACCTAAGCACTACTTACCATCCAGAGACAGATGGGCAAACAGAAAGAGTGAATCAAGTGATGGAGGACATGCTTAGAATGTATGTCATGGATCA
>LPNX011171847.1:203579-218010 GCA_001517045.1 Pseudotsuga menziesii
CGATCGTTAATAATTAACTATTGTTGATCAATGTAAATGATGTCGATTAAAGTTAATAATGATGATTAGGGTTAATTAGTGTTGATAAGACTGCTATTAATTTGATTGTAAGTTTTAAATAAATGTTCATAATGTTAAGGTCTCTTAATAATATTATTATTAACTTGAATAATAAATGTCAATTGAGTGTGAATGTCGATTAGTTAGTCCTACTAAGGCTAATATTAACTTGTTTATAAGTGTTAAATAATTATGAATTATGCTAATTAAGTTTAACTATAATTAAGGTTTGACTAGTGAAGGTGGTAAATATTTCCATTAATGATCATTAAGATTAATTAAAATTAATTTGGATAAGGTAATAAATAAATATTAAGTATATAAATGATCTTTAAAAGGTTTATATTGTTGATTGTGGCACGTACATTAAATGTTTCAGAGAGTTTTATTTAGTCAAAACATAAATAATTATTGAAGTAGAATGATTGTTTGTTAATCAATAAATAAGCATGCATTAATTGTTAATTAAATTAAATTAGTGAAGTGTGCAAGTTTAAACTATATATAACATTTATTATTTACGGTCAAATATGGAAAAGAGTAAGGATATGTTTTAATAAATAAAAAGGATTAAAATTTATTGAATTGGAAGTTATGGTTGGGAAGTGACCCAATCAACACCTTGCAATATTAATTTAATATTTAAATTTGTCCAAGTCAACTTAAATTATTTCAAATTAATCCAAGTCCAAGTTAAGGGCTCAAGGACTTAAATGGTAGATGGAAGGGGGTTGGGTAAATTTATGATGAAGATAGGGGTAGTAATGGGGGAGGTTGGCAAACATGAGGATAAAAGGGAGAAAGGAGGAAGGAGAAGAGGAGGATTCTTACCTTAGTTTTTGGAGAAAGTTTTGGGAGAAGAGGGCTGCAAGGAAGGGATTTTTGTTGGAGATTTTGAGGGGATACAACAGCTTAGGCTTGTACTCGGTCTGGGCTCGGGGGTCCAAAGGGGTACCTTTGGAGCTGGGTGGTCGGCGAGACCTTGCCAGTTGGCAGGGTGGCACGACTGGTTTGGGCTGGTTGAGTTTCAGAACTTGGGAAGGACTTTTGGCTGCAGGGAAAAGCAAGGAAAAACGGCAGGCAATGACAGCAACAAAGGAGGATCTACTAGCTACCTACAGGTATTTTCCAGCAGTATTATGGCCAATTCTGTTTATTAGATTTTAAAAGTTTACATGGCAAATTCTGTTTATTAAATCTTAAGAGTTTATATGCTGTGATCATCCTTGCCTACCTGCATAGTTAACAGTAAAGTGTTAGAAGTAGATAAAACAGAATCATAGATTTTAAAACTGTATATATATATATATATAGTGAATTTTTTTACTGTAATTAAAAGTTAAAGGAGACCCAGTAGGGGGCTCTACAAGGTTGGTGGATTCCAATTCCAAAATTTCAGATTTTTCTTTGGTCCACCTCTTAGTGGCATATTTGGGCTTCCTCAAAGAGAGGCAAAGATCTTCAATGTCAACAATAGAATCCGGATTAAAAGAAGAAGCCCATTCTCGCATAAACCAAGCAATAAAGTCCGGATCCTCAAGCCAAGATCGATTAAATTTGTAGGGGTAATCATGAGACCCCTTCCAGATATTCCACTCGAAAACAATGGGGAAATGATCAGAGAGATCCAAGCACTTGATCCAGGTCTTATAGACCCCCAGAGAGGGAATTAGTGAATTAGAGATAAGGAATTTGTCTAAACGCTTGATGATACCCTCACTGCCAGCTCGGCCATTGCGCCAAGTAGGCCCAGACACACATGGAGCCACATCCACCAAACCCACAGACTCGAAGAGGGAAAGGAAGTGGTTTGATAGTGGGTCTAATGAGGCTTTGTCTCCCCAAACTTTTGATGAACGAAGGATAAGATTTAGGTCCCCCCCAATCACCAAATGCGGTAAGTTGAGAATGCCCCCTCTGAGAGCATTATCCCAGAAAAGTTCACGGTCCCTATAAGGACCATAAACATTCAGAATGTTGAGAGGGTTAGGCATCCCTCGAATAGAGGGCTGGAGTAGGATACCCGCACAAGTATGATAAGCCTTACAGTTGACTATCGTAGGATTCCAAGCTAAGAGAAGACCACCCGAAAGCCCCTTCTCACTGATAGCACAGTACTCCCAGGAGGGGAGTAATTTTGAAAAGGCGATAAGAGCTGGAGAATCATTGCACATTGTTTCCTGTAATAGAATGATATCAGGTTTAAGAGAACTGAAAAGAGCACGAAGGCTGAGATATTTGGTCCGCCCTCCTAGACCCCGAGAGTTTAGGGAGAGAATCATCATTAAGAAAACTCTCTGGGGGGGGTCAATGCTCTAAGTCCCCTGGAAGAGTAGTCTCTGTTAGCTTCCTCGATACGAACAAATAGTGGGATGTAAGGGGGATAAGCAGAGGAAAGTTCTGCCTTTAAGCTCCTTTTCCCTTTGGGAGGCTTCCTCACAGTCACATTAGCAAACCTAATGGAGTTTATGTGTAGGGTGGAGGGAGAAGAGGGGGAGGTGGCAGTGAATATAGGGAGGGAGTTTTTGAGGGAGGGGTCAGAAAAGGAGGGGGAAGAGGTAGGACTGGGAGGGGAGGGGATATGTCCACGTGGAGGAGGATCTTGAGAAAGTGGGGGGAATTCCACATTCGAGTCAAGAGCAGGAACGCCCGAGTGAGGAATGGTTGGCTGAATGTTCAGGGGTTGAGCAATGACAGGAATGTGAGGGAGAGGGATAATCTCATCAGCTGTAGAGGTGGAATCTAGCGGAGGAAAGGAGATCAAGTCAAAAGGAGGAGTCAAATGTGACGGGGAGGGAAGCTCTAAAGAGAGAAAAGAAGAGGGAGGAGCAGAATTTTTATGAGACAGAATTAAATTATCCACGGCCTCCAAAAAAGTATCAGGAACCAATGCAGTTGGCAGGGAGGAGACTTTCGACAAACCTGGAGAACAACAGAGTTCCTCCACATGAGTGGCCGGAGATGAGGGCGATCCAAATGCAGAGGAGTCCAGAGAAATGCCTGTAATGTGCCTTTGGGGGCAAGATTTCCTCAAATGACCCACAGAGCGACAACCACTGCACCGAAAGGGCACATGCATGTAATCCAATTTTTGAACCAGCAGGCGATCTTTGCATAATACCTCCACTTCAGCTGGTAGCCCACGAGAAATATCCAGCTCCACAAGAATTTTAGCAACTCTCTTATCATATATCAAATGGAAATCGTCTTCGACCGATATGAACCTCCCAATGGTATTGCCAATGCCTTCAAGAATTTGTCTGCTCCAAAGCGGAAAGGGGAGGTGGGGTAAGAGGACCCACAAGTGCCTCTTAGAAATCCTCTCCCGCAAGGGGTCAAAATTGGAGTGCCATCTACCAAGCACTAGTGACCCTTTGCCAACACGCCAAATGCCCTCAAGTGCCCGCGTACAGTGATCAGCATCCAAAAAAACGAACACGATCCAACCATTAGACAATAAGCTGACAGTCGAAATGTAATCAAACAGAGGCTTCCAATGCTCCGAGGCCCAGCTAACCCATGATGCTTTGTCCATATGACAATATTCCAGTCGACCAATAAGAGAGTGGGAGCAGAGAGACGCCACTCGTTCCATAAATACATCATGACCAAGGACGAACCTATAACGCCCCTCAAGGGCCTTAACACACTTAGTCTTTCTCTTTCTGCGGAAGCGTGACTGAGGAGCTGACTCAGCCATAAGTGGAACCTCTACCAACAAACCCCAGCAACGGGGTGGCCGACAGAGAAAGACCCAGGATACAATGGAGGGTCCAGGGATAACGCCAAAGGATAAGAATGAATGCCAAGTCAGACAAACCTTGACCAGAGAGCTCACAAAGTGTGAACACGAGCCACACAAAAAACAGTCACGTTCCAAAGAAACCCAAAGGTCAACGGCCACCAAAGAGACAGTGCAACTGCTGAGGAGAAAAGAGAAGAGGTCCGAGCCGATACCCAGAGAAGGGGAAAAAAACAAAGAAACATAACAAACCCACTAAGTGACCAAGGGAAAAAGAAATCAAACCACAGAGGGTAGCCAGTCAACGGAGTCTATGAAAAACGACTGATAGGGACAGAGAAGCTTCTAGGAGGGTTGAGAAAGAGAACCCAAAAAACAGGGCCACCTCATCATACAACAGAGAAGCAAAAGTCAACCTAGTACTCGAAAAACCGTCAGAGGAAAAAGAAGAATAATCTCCATGCAAGGGTGGTGAAAGGGACGACGACCACTAGCATAGCCCAAAAAACGATTTACTTCCCACTTTTTTAGAAATCTTGGTTGGTACTAGTCCCCCATTGAAGGGGAGGGACTCCATGAGGGGCTAACAGCTGGTATCCACCCTTAAAGGCAATGGAGCTCAAGACAAGTAGAATCCTAAGGACAGAGATAACAATAAACATAGAAAGGAAGCAAAAAGAGACCAAAGACAGCTTACCTGGGAACCCAAGAACCAGAGCTTGGAAAAAATGATAGAGGCAACAATGCCGTAGAGAGAAAACAATACAGGTCCTGGCAACGGTTCCAGGGCGCAGAGGGAAGAACCCTTCAGTGACAAGAAAGGCAGGAAACTCAGCACTGCCGAGGTGAGCTTAGCTGTAACAGAAGGAGAACTGCAGGACGCCATGGAGACAGCACCAGAGCTGCAAGGGTTCTGGAGAGCGCCATTAGTCGTTTAGTAAACCATTTCTCGATTTGTGCGTGTCATCCTTGCCCAGGGGCCATGCTAATCTTCTTTGTATCGTTCCAATTTTATGGAGTTGTATTAGTGTAGAGTATTTCTATACATTGTTTATATTAATAGTATGGTTTTTTTTGTGAAAATTTAAAAAAAAAAATATGTGGCTTTGCATTAGTTTGTCAAGATGGAGTTAAATTTGTTTGAATTTGTAATGTTTTTACAATGTTTTAATATCATATAGGGAAAGGAATCCATTAGTGATGTGGCCTTCCTCAAGCCACCTGGATGACCGCGTAGCGACCAATTTGGTCAATATGTCACTTGCCGATGTGGTAGCGCCATGTGTCCGGTAGGTGGCGACCTTTATTGCACTTTATGGCACATCGATATGCATGCACATGATCCTTTCTTTGTAGCTTGGTTTGGAGCCCTATTCATTTTTGCTCGGGCCCAATGTGGATTTTTGTTGCCAGTTATTGAAACTTTATCTCAGATTTGGTTGAAGGTTATTACCGTTCGATGTTTGTCTCTAATTTGGTTTCGTTGGAGGTTGTCTCTAGTTTGTTACTAGTTCGATTTTGGTCTTTTCTCTGCATCGTTGTTGTGGGTGTTGAAATAAATTCTTTCTCGCAATTGTTGGGTCGGGGTCTTATTGCAAAGGAAGGGTCTGTCCCTCAATCCATCTGCCTCATGGGATGTAACTTATTGTAACTATTTGTCGAGGTAGGGTTTTTGCTGAGGCATTTTCCAAGGTAGGGTTTTTTTGTTATGGTAGGGTTTTGATCCTATTGTAAATTACTTATGTATTATTGGGGTCAAATTCGTTATGTCAAAGATTGTTCTGCGTTTTTTGTTCTATTGGCATAAATCAGTTACTTCGATATGGATTGTTGTTGGTTATGTTATTATTGGCACTGATAAATGATGCAATTCCTACTGGCTATGCTTTGGTTGCTTGGTGAATTTGGTGAAGTATACAGATATTGTTAATATGTTATTGTTGGTGAAGTATATGGATATTTTTAATGTGTTGTTTGTTGAATTTGGTGAAGTACATGGTGAAGTATATAGATATTGTTATGAATTCTTGGTAAATCTGATCAATGAATTTGAATTCTTGGTAAATTTTATCAGTGAATTCGAATTCTTTGTCTGATTATGAACTATATTTGTTGTTGTTAAGTGTTTGGTAGTTTTAATCTCTGCAGTTTGTTAGTCTTAGCCCTAATCAGTTTGTCAATCTTATCCCTACTCGAAATCTTAGTTGGGAAAGGCCCATAGGCCCTGAGCTTTAGAGCCATGGCTCTTACACTGAATTTAAGCAAAGATTGCTGTTACTTTACTCTTTTACTTACTAAATTTAGATTGTTAGAGTATGGATATTGTTAATATGTTGCTTGGTGAATTTGGTGAAGTATATGGATAATGTTATAAATTCTTGGTAAATTTGATTGCTGAATTTGAATTCTTGGTCTGATTATGAATTATATTTGTTGTATATTTGTTGTTGTAATGTGTTTTGTAATTTTGATATTTGCAGTTTCCTAGTCTTAGCACTAATCAGTTTGCAAGTCTTAGCCCTACTCGGAATCTTAGTTGGCCAAGGCCCATTGGCCCTGAGCTTTAGAGTCATGGCTCTTATATTGGATTTACGCAGAGATTGCAATTACTTTACTCTTTTACTTATTGCATTCAAGATTGTTAGACCATGGATACTATTAATATGTCAAGATTGTTAGACCATGGATACTGTTAATATGTTGGTTTGTGAATTTGGTGAATATTTGTTCATTATTTGGGTGCTTATGGGACGGGTTCTATGACCACATCTGGTCCCCACACCACTATAGAAGTCTCTCCCCTATTAAACTAAATTGAAAATATATAATTATCTTAGTTTCAATTTGTTCGAGCTTCCCGACATCTGCCTCATTTTTCCCTTGCCAAGCATGGGCGGTCGACGGACGTTAGCTAATGTTCGACCACTATTGTGAACCATTAAATACGTACTTTGCTTTGCATCCTCGCGCCTTGTCTTCATATCAATTGATATGATTGACTAACACTTGCATGGCAGGTACTCGATTAATGGGAAGCAATCATGTCCGAATGCTTATAGATTTTTAAATCAGAACCATTACAACCAAAATCTGTTGCAGACTCACAAGCGTTGGGCTCCCAAAACTGTCGGATTGCTTATACCTTTGCATTGCATCCGATATCATTACAGTCGGTATCCATCGTGAGTGATGGGAATTGTATCCAACATAATTTATCTGTTACATGATCAACGTAGAATGTGGGGGATTTGCAAAGCACGCTTGGAATATATATATAAACAAACTTTTAATCTGTTCACATGCTACAACTGTACCTCCAAGTAACCAAAACCACATGTCCCTAGAGACTACGAGTCAATAAAAAATGTTATAAAGAAAAAGCTAATGTGGTGCTAATATAAAATATTATAAAAAAATTATTAGGCAACCCATAGGCTTTTATTTCCATTAATCTAACATTTATATATTTATTAATTGGTTTCGTGACTACTACAAATTTAGAGTTCACCTAAAATGTATTGGATTATTTTTTATGTATGGTTAATGTTGATAATATTAATTGAAATTTCTATTAGCAATTATTGTGCATGGGTTAAAGTTATTGTGTATGGGTATATGACAAGAAGTGGTTAAAGTTTTTTATTTATGTTTTATTAGATGAGGTGGTTGTGTCTACATCTTAGTTTTGGTAGACTTTTCAGTTAGATTTCCTACTATGATGCAATACAATAACATTGTGAATTGGCATTAACCACCAAGTTAGTTCACTAACTAAAAGATAATTCAACACATTATTGGTTGATTTGAAAAACATATGGCTGGTTGGTTATGGTATTGTGATACTTCCACACATAATTGGTTGATTTGAGAAGCATCTCACTTGCTAGGTATGGTAGTGTGTATTTTACAATGTTTATTTGAATATAGTACTATTTTTTTCAATATGTTTTTCTCATTTTTGTCCTCAATGTCACACAACCCAAAAAACATGCTACTCAATTAAGCAGGGACATGCCACTATGTCGCTCTTGTTATTATTAATTAATTGATTTACCTAGATATATGATGTAAGAAGGATTATGCTTATACATTTAAAAAGAATACATAATTATTATAACAAATAATCATATTTGGTTTGCAATTAAAATCATAGTGCTTTTGAATACATGTATAAGGTATCCCAACTAGCATGCTTCCATAGATAATTCTTTTAATAATAACATTAGTTGAATGGTAGATGTATGCTTACTAAATTTGTGAGTTTAGACGTTTCATTATAGCATGGTGGGAAACTTGGTTGGCATTAGCATTATATAGAGATAGCGGGTTTGCTCTTTCTTGGGCATTTGTCTTGGAATTTTGAAGCCAACACTAAACCATGGAATATAACACATTCATGTAAGTTGAATAGCTAAGTAAAGAGATGTGACTTCAATTTATTTTAGTTTCAAAGAAATTAATCAATTATTATTTTGTAGCATGTGTTAATGAGATGGAAGGGGCGTAGCCTTACCATATCAAATACTTACTCATTGATTTTAATTTTTAAACTTGACTGGTCAACCTAGTAAATATAGGGAAGATAGAAAGGTACTTTGATATGGGTATTCAATGATGTTCTAGTATATGGCACGGATAGGTGTTAGCTAGCTTATAGCTATGATGTCTTCTTCATTTATCAAGGAACAAAAGATTTAAACAATAATCTGCATTGGTCAAAATTATATATGCATTTTTATTTTTATTTTTTCTACCACTTCCCTCTTAAAATAACAACTATCAACTATTGACAGGCCACCTAGTGGCTCTTATTAATATAATATTAACTAATTAAACAATAATCTGCATTTTTTTTGGTCAAAATTATATATGCATTTTTATTTTTTGTTTTCTACAGTTTCCCTCTTAAAAGAACAACTATTGACAAGCCACCTCGTGGCTCTTATTAATATAATATTAACTAATGAATATGGTTTTCTCTTATTAATATAAATATTAACTAATGAATATGGGTTTTCTCATCATGAGTTGTTGATGTTGTTAATTTTTCAAGGGAAAGACCAAAGAGGGAAAACAAATTGCAATAAAGAAGTTGTCAGTAAGATCTAGTCAAGGCAACGAAGAGTTTATGAATGAAGTGAAGGTTTTGGCCAATGTTCGACACCGAAATCTTGTAAAGCTACTTGGGTGCTGTGCCGAGGGACCAGAAAGGTTGATTGTTTATGAGTATTTGCCTAACAAGAGCCTTGACACCCTCCTATTCGGTAAGTAGAAGGAAGGTTATTTAATCAAGATGATAATTCATTGATTAATAAATTTAAATAGACTAGCATTCATTGATTAATAGATTTAAATAGACTATCAGATTCTGATCCTTATTATTCAACCGTTTATAAAGTTGCTTTACTTGAATTAATACAATACAATACAGATGCAAATCAGAAGCGGCAGTTTCTTGATTGGCAGATCCGCTACAAAATCATAATGGAAATATCTCGTGGTCTTCGATATCTTCACGAGGAATCAAACCCTCGAATCATTCACAGAGACA
Source organism: Pseudotsuga menziesii (assembly GCA_001517045.1). Classification (NCBI taxonomy): domain Eukaryota; kingdom Viridiplantae; phylum Streptophyta; class Pinopsida; order Pinales; family Pinaceae; genus Pseudotsuga; species Pseudotsuga menziesii. The sequence continues at coordinate 212,933 of LPNX011171847.1, forward strand.
TTAAAGCAAACAACATTTTGCTTGATGAGACATTGAATTCCAAGATAGCAGACTTTGGGTTAGCAAGACTCTTTCCTGAAGACAAGAGTCATATCCAAACAAGAGTTGCAGGAACATAGTAATCTAACGTTTTACTCTACCCTTCCCTAATGCAATTTATGTGTAGTTTCCCTTTATGCAATCATGTGCTTTAACCAGCCAGGAACACCCACCTTACTTGAAGTGTTTCTCATTGGAGTATGTAGTGGCTACATGGCGCCAGAGTATGCAATGCGGGGACAACTATCCATGAAAGCTGATGTCTATAGTTTTGGAGTGCTGATCCTTGAGATTGTGAGTGGAAGAAAAATCAGTGATATAGATTTTCCCCAAGAAATACAAAGCCTGTTAGAATGGGTAAGACTTCAACAAATAAATTCATGATTGTTTTAAAATAGTGGTTTGATATAAATTCATGATTGTTTTAAAATGGTGGTTTGATATAAACTCATGATTGTTTTAAAATTGTGGTTTGATATGCTACAGTAGAGAAGTTCATTGTTAAGTGACAGTGGATTTACTTATGATGTAATGCAGGCATGGATCTTATACAAGCAAGGGCGTCTTTTGAATATGATAGATTCCACAATAAGAGAAACATGTCAGGAGGAGCAAGCAATAAGATGCATTCATGTTGCCCTTTTATGCACCCAAGCTGATGCAGGTATCCGTCCCACTATATCTAATGTTATACTGATGATCTCCAGCTGTTCTGAGACATTGCCAAATCCCAAAAAGCCGGCATTTGTGAAAATTAGTGAGAGTAGCCTCAAAGGATTCCTAGAGTCAAGGACGTCCTCAGTGTCGCCTGCTCATACACCAAGTCCTTTGGTTCCTTCTATAAATAATGTCACCATTACTGAATTGGAAGCTAGGTAGACTATCTTCACGGTTGGTCATCAAAAAGATTGAAATTTAAGGCATCCTTGCCTGTCAGCTTATTCTTCTGTGATGGTTTAGAGTGGCCGATGCCTCTCACAACTAAGCGGCAGAGAGGACAGAGTGACAACCAATTTGCCTCTGGAGATTGTGGTTCTTGTCTGTATTCAGGCAAAGATTTATCACGTTGAAGTCATAAACATATGAAAGTAGAAGTAAATTTGAAAGCGACAAAAAATCTTAGCCCATCAAATTTTAGATCCCTGAAAATTATGCTATGCAATGTCACGTTTCAAACATTTGAAAGTATTAAGTAAATTTGAGAGAAACGAAAATTCTTGGCCCATAAATTTTTAAATCCCTGAAAAAAAGGCTATGTAGTGTCAAGTTTCAAACATTAAGTGAATTTGAAAGAAACAAAAAGTCTTAGCCCATAAATTTTTAGATCCATGAAAAAATTTGCTGTGGAATGCCGAGTTTCAACTCTGGTTAGCCACTAATTGTAAGTAGAATCAGTTTTTGAATATATCAGTGCTTTAATATTGGGAGTATTTTAATACGGGGGACAAATCATTCCTATAATTTGTTCTGAAACTTAGTCAACAGCTTTATAACATTGGCATAACCTTAATGCCAATAAAAACTACGCCGAACAAAGTTACAAACAACAAATAACATGATGAGTAACATCTCACACACAAAGGAAGGTAACTCTTAAAATTTGTAAAACAACAAAGAAGTATAGTTGATGGTAAATCACAAACGAATTTGAATATAATGGAAAATATATTTTAATTAAACCAAAAAGCACTGATTTTACTATTTTAATGGGTTGATATTCAGAGACCAAGCAGCGAAGAAAACAAAAAATTATCTGAGATTTTCTATGTACTCTGCCCAATATCACTTCATTCTTCATAAAACCATAAATCTCTATAAACCTTTCAACTAGTGCTGACACACAACCAGTTCTAAAACTCAAGCGCTGTAGTTTTATTGAAGAAATACTAAGTATACATTTACATCCTATTTTACTTCATTTATTTTTCCCCCAAAATTTTATCAAAAGGAAAATAAAATAGACATATCAAATTAGATGGTACCATATAGAATCCAAAAAAGTAGTAAGATAGATAAGATCAACAAGCTAGTAAATCGATGACAGGTGGATGTGGAGCGGGGATAGCGCTCAAGCTGGGGAATGGCATGGCTATCAAGGGATGGACTAAGGCAGGAGTTGGAACTAATACAAAAGCTGAAGTGATAAGTCTATGGTGCCTGCTCTTTTGTGCCAAATCTTGGGCATCAAACATCTACAGGTTCTTGGGGACTCCGAAGTCATCATTAAATGGGCACGGGGGAGGCTCATGTTAAGTCTCTGGAAATTCAGCACTGGTTAACTAATACCAAGCGTGTGATGAAAGAGTTTGCTTTTATAACATTCAACCATATTTACCGAGAAATGAATGTTGAAGCTGACTCTTTATCTAAGCAGGAGCTAGGTGTGATGGATGGCAGCCTGAGTTTCTCACACTTTGATGCAAGCAATTGTGTTTGAGCTGGTCATTTGAATATGTTGAAATAGGCAGTCTGACAGTCTGGTTTCTATTGTTGCAAAGAGACTAGAGCTGAAAGTATTGAGTTCTGAATGATAGTTTATTTCTGTGTAAGTCACTTTTGGCATAGGAACTTTATATGGACTGATGGTGCTGATTAGGAGAAATACTGTTTTGAATGTTTTTTACAGTCCTGTTAATGTCTTTGAAGATCATTTTCTGATCTCTGGATATTTTGTAAATCTGATGCAGCTTTAAGTAAATATAAAGTTGTTTTTTCTTGTATGAAAAAAAAGGATGCCAGAGAAACTTGCAAAATTGTTTCCAATCCACATGAGATAGGATAAAGGTAATCTTCTTGATGTCCACAGGCGAACAAAATGGAAGACAAACAAGGTAGTAGTTTTCAATCATCAAATGTTATAGATACAGAAAAGAATAACATGGGTAAGCACAATAGGATGAACATCTTATATGTTCAATGTCAATCAGATACAGCACCTTATGACAGTGAAGAAAAGAGAGATTTAAGACACCAGATTCATCTCCATTGAAAATGCCATTGTTGTCGAAAGACAAGATAATAAATATAGAGGAAAATCAGGGCATTTATAGGGGGCTCTGATAGTTATGTTTCTAGGAGGGTGACTACTAACTCTCCTCAGCAATTCCAGCAGGTTTCTCCCAAGGGACTGAAAATATTTCTTAATTCTGGTCAAAAAACCATGTTTTCTGAAGCCGTTAACCCAGACGATCTGGATTCTGGAAGATGATTTTATGAGGAAAAGGCCATTTCGATATGAAACAAGCTATAGCTTTGCAGGGCGCAAAGTCGGCAAGTCATGAGTAAGTGGATGCAATTTTAATGTTTTAAATCATTTTAATTATTATAAGAATGTATATGATACTAGTATAGCTACGATACCAGGATTGCTTAAACTTGGAAGGGCAAATATTAGCCTCGATGAGAAAGGCATAGATGTACCCTCCTTTTATAATGCAAAAAACTGACCTTAACTTTGATTTTAAGGGACCTTCCTTGTAGCCTTTACATGATAAGTAAAATAGCTCTCGACAGGCATTGTTCTCCTGAATTCTAATCCCCCCATGTAGTTATATCAGGGTTGAGCACAGTAGTATAATCTCCCATTGATTGTACAAGTTTGTAATCTCATAAAGCTAATATAAGTGTACCAGTAATTTGAATAGTATTCTGTAGACACTCATATCTGTCAGACCAGAAATGTAAGTCTACTAAACAAATTGGCCAGTAGCATTACCACCAAAAACGTAAGTGCTATATATATAAGGGATCCAATGCATTGTTATCTTCCAGTCCAGTCTCTCCGAGCTTCTGTTCCAGCCTGGCCAGCAAACTTTGAGTTAGAGGAAGATCATACTTAAAGAGTTCCTTCCCTGTCTAAAGGTGAGTTTCATTACTTTCTCATGATGTCTTATATTTGATGAGATAATATTGGTCGTCATGCTGCTAATATTGTTCATTTTGGTGGTGGTAATGCTACTCAATGCTCATATTGTTGATTTTGGACAGCACCTCACTCTTGCCTCTCAGAGTCATCATTCAAAAGCAGAGGAAATGATCCCAAGTCTGGCTCATCTACAATGAGAACTATGGGTATACGGAATGTTCTTGCTGTTGGATTTAGAGACGTCTAATTACAATAATTAAGTTGGACATACGTGCATTATGATTATGATATCAAATACTGTCGCAAGATTACATTTATGTAATGATTAAAATATGCCAAACAATGTGATTAATTAAGTCATAGCATTATACGTATTTAAATAAGGATTTGGATACAAATACATATAGAATAATGTTAATCAATTATAATTGTTAATGGACCGATTATAGTTGATTAAAATAATAGCAGTAATAAATTTGAGCTAAATAAGGAAATCAGAATTTATTCTGATTTAGTTCAGTTTTTTCTGAAGTTTCCCGATTTCAAGATCTTATGAAATCGGAAATTCCAGATTTCTTGGCAGACTTGTTTCCCAAGTATTAGTGAAATTTCGGCTGCCCTAGGATTAGAACTTTTCTTTGGCACTGCTATAAAAGGGCTGAGTCTCCAAGGCTTGCAATCATCCAGAACAATTGTCTGCTCCATTTGAAGACAGGATACTCTGTCATAAGGATAGCCAGAGAAAAGGATTGCCAGATCTAGGAAGGACTCGAGAGCCAACAACTCAAGTCAAGACCAGGAGCGTATCAACCCAGAGCCTTGGAAGCTGTCTGTGGCCTTTGAAGATGGAAAGTAAGTTCCGCTGTGCATTAAGTTTAATTTCTTACATAGGAGTAGATCTTGGTTATACCCACAAGTAAAACCAACAATTGGTATCAGAGCCACCCTTATGTAAGAATTGCAGTTTGAAATCCAAGTCTCCATGGCTGAAATTGCTGCGTATGATCCCCTGAGTATGAGATGTGTTTTCTATGAAATGCTGTGTGTGAAAACGATTATGAAGTATTGAATTTTTAATTCTTTTGTAATCTCTGTTTGGTGCTTGATTTTGAGATCTGGGGAATTAATTTTATTCTCTTATAATCGCTGATGGAAAGAGGGATATGGTTTCTGG